>UELX01001056.1:24881-52382 GCA_900480035.1 Eupelmus urozonus
ACTTTTCGTAAAGTGGTAACAGACTGTGAAAACCTAAAAAAATTACTAAACTTTTTAGGCTTTCACAGTCTGTTACCGCTTTACGAAAAGTTTGGTAATTTTTACAGAAATTTTTTCTCCGTGTAGTTTTTCGGAGATATCGAAAATATCCCCGTCTCTATCTAGTATCCGTTATCGTCCAGAGTAACATGGTTATATTTGAGGCATACTTTTTACTAAAAAGGGCTGAAGAATTCTGATTACGGTCAGTAGAAAGATTAAGATTAGTTAATATATAATCACTTTCTCGCACTAGTATCGAAAAACATGTTAAATATTAAGTTACTAAGTCTTTCTTTTTCAAGAAGAATTACTATGCAAGTTTTTATTCGAAAATGAAGCGAAAAAATGTATATATTTATAAAAATTCTTTATGTATAATAAATAAAAAAAAATGGTATAAAAATCAAGCATATTTGACAAATTTACACTTACTATGCTTTCATAATGTAGTCGATATATTCAGAAGGTCTTTAGAATAACTACTTGATCCGGCGGTAATCATAAAGAAAGGTCCTCAGAACGAATCATAGTCGACACTTTATTAACGATTATTGGATATTATCAATAAATAATTATTAATTATATTAAAAGGGAGTTATTATTATTATTTAGCTTCCTACAATAATATACGTACAAACGACATTTTTCTCTATCGAAGAGAAGCCCGCAACAAGTCACAACTTGTGAGCGAGTCGTAAGCTCCGCGCGCGCAACCCTGTACATTTTTTTGGTATAGTTTTTCATCCATTGTAGGTATACACGCTTTAGCAGCGATTCCTAGCGGATCAGCTCTCTCGGTAGTCTCAGTTTTCTCTTTTCTCCAAGACCTGCGACGGCTTTTAGTGCGCCACCGACTACTGTTGTGAAAGGGCATGCACAGTGTTACCGATTTTTCTCAACGAGATATACGTGCATATATAGGTTTTTCATAATTAAGGGTGGGATCGCCATGATCGTTTGGATTAGATGGAGAGCCCTACCTAATCACAACAAAGAGTACCGATTTCAGTAATATTTTTCTGCCGAGCTTGACGATATTCACCAAACAGGCAAGTGATAGTTTTTTCGTGCACGTGCACTATTGTTAAGTTTTATGTGGTTGTATTTGTCAGTTTGAGAAATTTAAATATTTTATATTGAGAATTGAGCAGTAATTAATTTTGGAAGAAGATAGAAAAAGATATTTGAAGCAGTTGGATCTAGGCATTGTATAGTGTTCATACATAAGTCCCGGCTGAAATATGATTTTCGTCTACGCTGTAAAGTCTTGTACAATTTTTGTATAATTTCGAGTTGCATCAGCTTAGTTTTATTATACGAATGTGGATATCGAATTTTTACTGCTTGCACTTGTTATAGATAGATAGATTTTTACGATATTATTTATTAAGTTAACAAATGAAATTTGAAAGTTGAAAGTTTAAAAATACAGATTCTTTTAAAAATAACTTACTTTATAATTTAGTAGCAAAAAAGCTTTTTACATTAAAGTTTTTGATTTGCCATGAAATTAGTTATGTTTTCTCATAATAACTGACTCAAAGAATTCCTTACTAAATCTTCATTTTCCACATATTTTTATTTTAATATAAAGCTTGAAGTTGCTTTTATATTCGTTTACCTTTAGAAAGACGAGATTTTATTGCCTTCAAGAACTTTTTGTTTAAAAATCGTAATTTTTTGAAAATTTTTAAAACTAAACAATTAAAAAAAATTTAGTTCCAATAACAAAATAGCATTTTTTTTTAAAACATATTAACTTAATAACCGTCGAAAAACGAAGCGTTCAAATTCAGACACAAAATCATACAACTATTTCAAGAACTACGACTCGCGAACGACCCTACAAATACATACATTGCCGGATCGCCGTGTGAACAAACATCGATAAGCCAGACTCAGCTCTTGAACCGCATATGGCTGAGAATGAAGTGCCGGTAAAGAGAATATCCTTAAACTTGACTTTGCTTTAAAATCTAACGAATTTTCATTTTTCACAGATTTTGGAGCAAACACTTGTACACTTGGATGCGAAGAGCCAGCAGCTATGAAAAATCACTCCAAGCAAGCGCAACCGTATACTCGTCGTGGTCAAGACGCGGTCTTCCTTGTATTTCTAAGTCAGAATAATAACCACTGGTGGCCGTTTTTGGGAGCGCATACGCAGAAGCAGCCCAACCAGAGACACTTCTATGTTCGAGGTAACGTACGCGCAAATAGCTTGTTTGTTTTGTTTATTTGTTTTCTTTTTTCTTTAAGTGACACACTTGAGGACTTTAAATGGTGCTAATAAGTTTTCTTAAATGATAGTAGTAGTAGGTTCTTAAAAGAGTATTTATTTTGTTATTCAAAAAATATATATAAATTTGTGTAAAATTTTAAGTTAATATTGCAATGTACTATATACAATCTACGGAAAACATAAGATCTAAAATTCTTAAACATTAACAAAATTTGTAGATTGATAAGGCAATTAATAGTATATTATGAATTGCAGTACGAGTCAAGGCGAGCTAGCACGCACGAGACGAAGGCGAGTGCGTTTGCGAGCCAAAGACGAGTACTGTAAACACACGAGGTCAAAAAGGCTCACTAGCCCTTGATGCATACGATATTTTATGTAACTCATCTGTTGATTTGCGTGTTTTTTGATATGCCTTAAAAGTGGGTTTAAAGTGATCGTTTTTGGGCACGGCAACCATTATCATATATAGTTTGCAATTTATTTTTTAATTGTTTTTCGTAAATTATGTATTTTTAATTAATTAATTTATAATTATATATATACATACATAATACATACATACACATATATTTATATATATTTGTACCCCTAAATGTCATTTTTGAAGTAAAATCTTTATCGCCCTCCCAGGCGGGCGATAACGATTTCAGAGAGGAACTTTATCGCCCGCTGCGACGTGCCGGTCCATAAACTTTCACTTTAGCACCACATTTTAGGTATCGTAAAACGCGAAAATCATGCATGTGTTACATAAAAATTTTTATTAATTTCAATTCTTAGATGATTAAAATTATTTAGGTTACAAATTTTGTACTAAAATAGCACCAAATTTTTTTGATTTCCCCATAAAATGTGTTTAAATAACTAAATAATATTGTGTTTAGCACACAGCAATTATTCTCAAAGCAATAATTTATAATATTACTCAAGATACAACTTTGGGAAGTCATCTAACTTAAATCTACAGCTGGAGCCTTGGATAATGGAGAACACTAATAATAATAGAAAAAACTCTAAAGTAAATTCTGGTCAGGTAAAAATTTTTCTAATTAAAAAGCTTTTTAGTAGTCATTATAAAATCTTTTCACCTGTACATTTAAAATAGTTTAAATATAATTGTTTAGAGTTACGATTATCATATAATATTTAAAAAACTAACATTATACAAGACATTTTCAAGTTGAATAAGATTTGATAATTTAATAAACATAATTTAAAAAAAAAAAATTGAAAAATATAAATGCTTAAATATCGCGTTTTAGTAAAAATTTAAGATGGCTCCAGTAACTGCCCTATATCATCATGTCTTGTAAGGAGGCACTGAATGATTTGTTTAATAATCCATGCAGTTACGTTAAAATGTTTTGAAATTATATTCAATTGGCAAGCAATATGTTTTTTGCTGTTTTATAACTTGAATTTATATATAAGAAGCTGTAGCCTTTTAGTTTTTCACATCTTTGTAATTTAATTTTTTTTAATAAAATATTAAAAGAAAAACTTTTAAACTGTTTTAACATATTTTAAATTTTTTTCTGAAAATTTGCTAGTCATATTAAATATTAATTTTTTATAATTGAAAAAAATTACTGGTGTTTTTTATCGAATAGTTTCTTTTTATTGTAAATTAAATAAAATTTAAGGATTTAATTTATAATATATATAGCTATTGAATTATATAATTTTCTAAAATTTACTTTATTAAGTACTACATTATTTCTAATAGGATTATGATCAAAATCATAACACTAATCCAAAAAAAAGATCTTCCAATGACTCAGGAAGTGAACAGGTCATTAAAAAGCGACAAAATCATCAAGTACAAGAAATTGATCTCACAATCAGTAGTAAGTAATCCTTTTCTTTTAATTTATACAGATTCCCTTCATTTTCTTTAAAATTCAAAGCTTATAAAATTTAAAATAAATATTTAATAAATTTGTTATTAATTAGTTTTTTTTAAAAGCTTTTTCATATACCTATATCTTATTAATTTAAATGTAAAATACAATTCAATAATTTTAACGCCGTTTTTCTTAGGTTCATTAGAGGAATCATTCGAAGAAAATGAAGTTATAATAATTGATGAAATTGTTGCACTAAAGCATATTAAAAATTCCAAAGATGAACAATCCAGTAAGAGTAAGTTATTTTTTCATAATTCCAAATAATAATTAACAGAAGATATTTTATAAAGGGGGGTTTTTACTTAAATAAATTATTTATTTTTACAGATCAAGTTTCTATTCAACAAAGTGAAAAACAAACTGGATCTGAACAATGTAATATTAAATGTAATATTCCAATAAAAGAATGTACTTCAACTTTAAATCTCAAAAGAAAAGACAGTGCTGGCAGATCTGAGGAAAATGGAAATCAAACAAGCATCGAGGTAGTAGGTATGTAGAGTTCATTACATTTATATTTAACTAAATAAATAAGTGAAATTTATGCTACCTTTTATAATAAATATTATACTCAATATGTTTATATTTTTTTAAAATAATACCATTTTTTATTGTTCTTATTATAATTATTAAAAAATAATACCATTAATATGTATTATTTAATAGTAATATTATCTTTTATTGCATAAAAATGCAGCTTAGTTACAATTTCATAAAATGCACTTTAAAACAAATGTAAAAATAGAAATATTGAATTTTATTATTATTAAATTTTTAATTTTGCAGAAGCTGCAACATGTGAAGATGAAATTAGTCAGAAAAAAGCAAATATTGACAAATGCAATATTATACCTTCAAAATCAATTGATTATGTAAATGCTGAACTCTTGATTTCAGGTTCACAAAACACGAATATAATTAATAGTGATACTGAGATAAGCAAAGAAATATTAGAACAACCAGAAAAATTCGTTAAAAATTCTGTTAATCAAATGAAGAGATTTATATTACTATTAAATGAAAAACTAGACAATGGTTTCAAAATGGGACTCTTACCTGATTTTTCTGAGTCACACAATTTGATTGACTCAATTGTCTGTTTTGAAAAAAATAATCAGAAAACAGAACAAACTGAATGCGAGTTATACGAAATAAAACACATTGTTTCTAATGAACAAGGAAAATTACCTAAAATAAACTTACGAACTTTAAGTAATTCTGAATTTAGTATTAAAAATTATTTTAATATTTATTTAAAGTTAATAAAAAATCAACAGTTTCAAATTCAAAACAAATCAATAAAAAAATTTGTTATAAGTTGTAACATAAAAATAAATGCATCAACTTTTAACAAATCTAATATCGAAATCATAGAAGGTAGCAAACATAATAGTAACAAAATTGTAGTGAGTAGTCATTCGGAAATTTTTAAATCTTTATTAAAAGAATCTTCATATTTACCCACTTTAGCAAAAATTATTTCTGACTATATTATTAATAAAGAAACTGTAAATTTAACCGGTATTATGAAAAAATATAATAAAGCTTTAGTGAATGAAAGTGTTTTAGAGATCAAATGTACAAAAGAAAATGGAAGACCTAGATGTATTGGAAAATTTACCCAGAAATTTATTGAAGGTGTTGCTATAACGGAGTCTGCAAAAGATTTACGACAACTTATAACAAAATATTTGCGTAGTCCAGTAGATGAATCGATGTATATTAATGTCAGTGGTAATTTCGGTCGTGCGTTTACATTGGATAAAAATCCTAAACTGCACCAATATGATAAACTCGCAACAGAATTAGTTACAGTTATAAGCTCATCAATTGCGATGCCTAAAGAAAAAATTTTATTTCGAAAACATTCCTATTTGAGAAACGACATTGAAAAGATAACAGGTCACATTCTTACAAAAGGAGACAAAGATACTGTGGTATTCACTAAAGCCTTTTTAGACTGTAATACTAAATTGCTTGGCAATTTAAACTTATTGAGAGATCTTATAATAAATAAGCTCAAAGCTAAAAAGATAAGTTTTTGTCAACTGAATCAGTGCAGATTTAAAATGAATGATTTTTGTGACAAAGAATCGCGTGACGTGGCAAAAACACTGCCTTCTAAAAATTACAGCAGTACTATAGTCGAAGAATTTTTTAAAGTTCTAGAATTTGAAGTTAATGACACAGAGGTCGATAGTGAGATAGCGAAAACAATTGGCGAGGAGTACCAATTAATCCAGGATGAGTGTTGTGTCAAAAGCATTCAAGAGGAATTATTGAAATGGCTACGATTTAAGAATGAGCAGATAAATCCATTTGAGTTAATTAAAAGTAAAATATCAAAGTCTATAGTCATGAAAGAGTCATCATACCAACCTACGGCATCTTACGAAAACAGAATTGAATTTAAAGACGAGGCTCTAAGTGATATACATATCAATCTGACTAAAAGCAGTAAGAAATCAGTCATACTGATAAAAACAACATATACTGAATTAAGCGTGCAAAAAGTCCGGCAAATTATCAATAACATACCTAGTTACTCAGGTGACCAAAGCTTGTTCATAAAGTTTGGTAAGCTTCAAAATATATTAGATCGAGTTTTAAACACATTCGAATCCGTTTCGACAAATTTGTTGGTAATCGAATTTGAAGAAAACTTATCGAAATTGAAAAATACCGCTAAGATTTGTTACAGCTTGAAGAATGCGATAGCAAAAGTGACCAACAATATGAAAAAACTGGTGATGGTAGGTGATATTAATTCCCTACCAGAAAAATTTAAAATTGATACGATCATAATTAGCGATGAAAGTATCAATTTCATTGACACGTCCGAAGACACGCAAAGAAGATTGCTGCAAGATACACAAGTATTATTGCACAATCGCCAACTTAGGTTAAAAGACCTGATGAACAGAAAAACTTTAGCGAAGCTTCTGAAGTCGCCGACATATCTGACACAGCTTCTGCAAAACAAATTTCATATTGGAGAAAAGGACCCTGTTTTATATAGTTATGACCAGAATTTCTATATTCCTAGAGAACTAAAGCAGCACGTGATCATAAAGCAAGCTATTTTTCGAGAAAAAATCAACGATGTCTTCATGATAAGCGGCATTGAAATGACAGATTTTCGAAATATGCTCTTATCCAATGAAAAAATTGTTTATTTCTACGAGCTAGATTCTGAAATGCAAACTGAGGCGAATTTCATTCTGTTGGGCATCAACATCTGTAGTGCACTGGAGTCTAACTTTAATGTATTTGTAACTAAGAACAAAGGCAGCAATGTACACCTATTACGTTACGAGTCTAAGACATTTGTATGGTTGAAGTCAAGCAACAACGTTACCGCTCTGCTCAAGCATGCGACACATGATTCCGAATATCAACTCGAATTCATATCCAAACCAGACGAACTCACCAAATCTGATGCAAAAACAACCATTATCACCGGAGAATCCGGAGCAGGCAAAAGCACGTACCTTCACTTCTTAGCAAAACGGCTACGAGATGAATCATCATCACCGCTTTGGATTGTTCAGCTTAACCTGGAGCACATAACTCTCAGCAAGTTATGCGCGGAAAGCATCAAAGACGGCAGGGCTATGTACTTTCTGATCGAACTACTCAGCGAAAGCTCGGCACTTCACAAACGTCTTTTCATGATGGCTGCATATGGTATGCTGCACTTAAAATTAGTCCTGCTGATCGACGGTCTGAACGAGCTGCATGCTGATCAACTTGCCTCAACGGCCAGTCTGTTGACTTATCTTCAACAAGATACTAGCGTTGAGAGGATTTACGTAACATGTCGGCCCAAAACAACAGCCTATCTTGAACGCGAGCTCGGCGTGTTCGCGCACACACTTCAGCGATTCACTCGCGCCGAGAAGCTTAATTTCCTCTGTAAGTGCTGGTCCGGAAAACAGCAGTCTGCCGCTGAATCCTTGCTCAGAACGTATGAGGCAAATGGCATTTTGGAACTAACCAGTACACCACTTAAACTGAAAATGCTTGCTAAAATCCATGAGCCTTATATCAACGGTGCCACAGACCTAAGCCACGAATGCACGATAATTCACCTGTGCGATCTTTATGAGTTGTACAAATATTTCGTCGAGCATCGCATCAAAAATAACCTTGCCAGACTGCAAAGGTTGTCACTTAGAAAACTCCTTAGAGCCTCAGACTGTGAGCGCTTCGGTCTCAATAAGAATGATACGAGCAAAAGCAATAGTGCGGACATCGACAAAGAGCTAAGTCACATGACATTTTCCGAATACTTCGCAGCTCAGTGGCTAGTGAGTGAATGGAACTCCAATGAATCAATAGAGCTTCTGGACTGTATGGACACACTAGTAAACGAAGCTTCGCCTGTCTTCCTCGAGAGTATCGCAGCGCTGTTCAAAGTCAACGACCGGAGTTGCTTTACTCACATAAGCAAGCGTCTTGCCAGAACTGGTCACGCCAATCTGCTCGCAGCTCTCAGCCGGAACAGGTACGTTCAAGACAAAGATAGCTCCAATGGTACGGCTCTGCATGTAGCAGCTGAGTGCGGCAATGCCCAAATTTGCAGACTCCTGCTGGAGCAGCGCAGTGGGCCGACAATTGAGCAAAGCGAGTCTGAGTTTCTTAAGTACGTCAACAGACTAGATAAGAATGGTAAGAGTGCTATAGAGCTGGCTGCCGAAAATAATCACGTCGATGCAGCTTGTGAGCTTATGGCTCTAGGTGCTAATATTTCTAAATTGGATCCAACATTTCTGCAATCGGTAGCGTTGCATGTTGCTAAGGAGCTTCTGCGCGATCGGCAGCATCGCCTTCATCCTCTTGTCGAGAGACTGCTGAAATTATCGCCACAAACAATCACCCAACTGAACAAAGAAAGTGACCTTCCAGCGATCCTCGGTCACTTCCTAGCTCATGGCCGGATTTTGTTGGTGAATCAACTACTTGGTGCCCTCGAGGAATCGGAGCGTTACAGGCTACTTGAGTCTAGCGATGTTCAACACACCCTCTTAAACAGCATTACAGAAAACGATTATATGTTGGACGATGAGTATCTTGAGACCACCAGGTTTCTTCTCGAGCGGATTGAGCCGGAACTGCGTAAAAGAGACGAAAAATATATTTTGCCGGTGCTTCTTGCCGCGGTTAGGAGGAATCAAATGAAGACGTTTAACTACTTCATCGATCGCTACCCCAGCGGTTGTCAAGGTTTTTTAAAGCTCTGCCTGCTGTCAAACAATCTAACCGGCGTCGATTTTCTGATGCGCAATGAATTCACGCCTGGTAACGCTGCTCTCGGCATGGCCATTCGTCTGAACTCGAGTCCGCGAATCATAGGATACCTCAGCGACAAGTTTCTAAATAGCAGCAGTACAGACGGCGAAACAGCTCTGTGCACGGCCATATCGAGCGGCGCAGACCTGTTCTTGATAAAATACCTACTGGAGCGTGGAGCACACATAAATGCAGAAGACAAGCGTGGTCTCTATCCCTGGTGTTACGCTATCCTCGAGGAAAAGAGCCTCTTTGGCCGGCAGGAGCAATTAGAACTGATGAGCTACTTGATGAGAGAGATGCGATATCGTCTAGAGCTACCTGCAGCTAACAACAAGAGCTTTCGATATGACAGATGGAGGGAGGAGCTGAGTCGTAAGCTCGAGTTTTTTCGAAATCCAGTGGGCTATCAACTGAACCTCGAGATTGACGGCTCACCGCGCCTCCACGCGTCTGTTAAGACCAACGATATCGCCTGGTGCAAGTTTCTAATCATCCAGGGTGCCAACATCGACGCGCTTGATTCTCAGGGAAGAACCGCTCTACACCTCGCTGTGGAGTTCGGCCGTCACGATCTAGCCAAACTGCTGCTACAGAACGGCTCCAAGTTCAATGTCAAGGATGCTGCTAAGAAAACGCCGCTTGATAGGGGAGCCACAGGCGAGACGGCCGATTTGCTTAAACGAGCAGCCAAGCTATTTGCGAGTAAGACCAAACCGATCGAACTTGAGGCAGATCTGGTGAACTGTCGCGATGAACGCTCACGCAGTCTGCTTCATGTCCTCCTCGACTCGGACTGCTGCACGACCTCACTGATCCGGGACGTACTGAAGATGAGTGCCGATTGTGCTAGCCGCCAACCTGACCGATACTGTTGTGCGCTCGATGTGAATACCCAAGATTCCGAAGGAACAACTGCGCTACATCTCGCTGCTCGTAAACCCAGTCGTGCCTCAGCTAGTCTAGCCTCGGAACTGCTCTGCGAAGGGGCTTGCTTTGAGCCGCGCGACTACCAGGACCGGAAACCTGCCGATCTGGCCTCCGAGAGCGGCGCTCGTGAGGTGCTTGACCTTCTAAACGCAACAAGCGGACTATTTGCAGCGATCGAACAGCGTGATCTAGTTGCAGCTAGAAAACACATAGATTTCGATAGTCACCTAGTAAATGCTAGGAATGCTTCAGGAGAATCGGCACTCCACCTGGCTTGCACTAGCGACGACACTCTTGACCTCGTCAGATATCTCATTCAGCAAAAGTACACAATAATCGACGCCACGGACCTACAACTGAGGACGCCGCTGCATGTTGCCGCCCAACACGATAGGCCTGAGTGCGCCAAGTTGTTGCTCAAAGCCGGGGCGACAATCGATGCAAAAGATTTTCAGAGACACAGACCTTTCGACAGTCCAAAAAACTGTGCCGAGATGCTGTGTTCGATTTACCAGTTGTTTGAGGACATGCGTAGCGACAAGCCGCGTATTTTTCTCGACGAACACGTAGCCGAACTATTACCCAAAAGACTTTCCGCTCTGGAGGTCAAGTACGCCATTGGCCAAGATGTACTCGTCAACATCAGAGACTCCCAGCGTAACACGCTGCTGCACCTGGCGGCGGGGTACGGCTATTTCACGACGTGCGAGTGCCTACTTCGCTGCGGAGCCATCTACAACGCGCGTAATGAGATGAAGAAGAGGCCTCTCGATTGTGCCAAAAAAGCTGAGGTCCAGCGGCTGCTGCGTAATGTGGACAAAGCCTTTAAAGATCCAGGCGCTTACGATTCTTGGAATGTTTCCGAAATCGAGGTGTTGACTAGGTGTCGTGGCAGCGGTGGCTATACTTTATTGTACGAAGCCGTCAGAGCCAAGAATCTTGATGCTGTGAATTGGTTGCTCCACCAGGGTGCTAAAGTCGACGTGACTAGTATTCATGGCAGCAGCCCCTTGCAGTATGCTGAAAAAAAGTGCCCCTCTATCGCCAGCCTGTTGAAAAAGATAGTTCAGTAAAAAGATTTGGATTATGATTATCAGAGTGTATCTTAAGAGTGATCAAGCAATTGAACATTTGTAGTTACAGAAAAGAACTAGCAATATTTTTTGTATCATTGATTTTTTTGAATTTCTTATACCTGAACGCGCTTCCTGTATGTAGTTAGAACATTTTTCGAAAGTTTTAGCTTATTTTGTAAACTTTAATAGGAGAAAAATTTGTCCGACTAAATATGGCTTTTTATCTTATAAGTGCTCCTCACTGCGACTGGTGCTTCCACCTACAAATAATTTGTTTTTCTTTAATTTTAATTATTTAAGGCCATAACTTAAAAAAGAAAAAAATGCTTTTTGGTTACTCTAGTATTATGAAATGAAACGTGTACTTAATTTACTTCCCAGTGCCATATCACGCTTTAAAACGTATTATTAGATTAGGTAGAAAGCTCCTATTTTGGAAGTTCCTATGCTGTATTTCTTATAATTATTATTATTCATTAAAATTTTGTCTCAAATTGAATTCTAAATTTATATTTATTCATAACTGAATTCAAAAAATTTCATGCGATCTTATATTGTTATTTAAATCATTTGTTTATCGCTGTTATAAATGATTTTATTTTTAAAAATAATATATAAAAATTATGTACATTTTAATGGCATGTACTAAAAATAACCGTTAAATTTTGTAAGGCGTAATTCAACAGATAAAAATAAATTAATTATTAAGATCCTTACCATTTTTAATAATTAGGTTTGTACAACAGGGAATCAACACATGCATATTTACTTGTTTGTTACCATGGATGATCTTTTAATAGTTTATTTTTTCATTTATTTGTTTTATGTCTCACCCCCAGTCAGATTATTATTGACTACATGAAATACATTGTATATTTACATAATAAATTTCATTTTATTAAAAACATTAGTTATTATATATTTATAATATCTGCTGTGTTATAATAAATGTTGTATTGCTACACTTGACTGCAGATTTTGTGAATTTTAATACATTTTTGGAATGTAAGTTTAATGCTGAATTGAAAATGAATTTAATTAAAATTATCAATAAATGAAAAGTTATGAATAATCATTTTATAAAAAATTATTACTTTGATGAGGGTTATTTGTTGTTTAAAAAACATTTGCATAATGCAGTAAAGAGAAATAAATAATTTCATTTTTTTTATAATATAAAAAGTCTTATTAAGCAAAAAACTTTTGCACGAGTTTAAACAACCTCAAAACTGGAGTACTTAAGAGAATGTACGAGTCATATATAATTAAATATTTATAGAATTAAACAAATATATTTTGTACATTTTGGCAAGTCTAAAGTTTATTTGTATATAGATAGATGTATTTATATTTACTATGACAAAAGCATTGAACATGATAAATAATTATGAAGAAATCAATTGGATTTATTGGATCACCTCAATCTAAAATCGTAATTAAAAATAATATGTTTAAACAAGATCACATTTTAAAAAATGCATAGAAAATTCTTTGAAAAAAATGAAACAAAAAAAAAGAATAATAATAAACGATAAATTTAACGCTTCAAAATAAATATATATCATGTTTCTATATATTTGAAAGCAACAACTTAAATAGTCAGCGTTACCTAATCTACATTTGCCTACAAAGAAATAAAATACTAAATTAAGACTAAACCTTGTCAGATCTTTGTGTAGTACTAAACGTACTAATTTATTACTTTCTTCGCCGTGCCGTATTCAAAATCTGTTTCCACATCCTAATTTATGTTATAGTGGATGTGGACTGAAGCATGTACGACTCGGAATGTGATAATGCGTGGGCGCGGTGCAATATTGAACATGTGATCTGACCTCATAATATTGATTAGGATAAGTTTTAGTTTTTTACTTTATTTTTATATCTTACTTTAACATTCACCGAGAAAAATTTATAGTGGATACAAATGGAATCCACTTGCTTCAGATAGATTCCCTTTTGATTTTCGACCTAATAGTAATTCTTTAGCAGGAAGTGGAAAATCTTCTTGCAAAGATTTTTCGCTTGAAGCAAGAACCTAAAAAGTCATTTTTTAGAATATTTCCACTTGTAGCAAATGGATGTTCTCTTGCGACAAAATCACCCGGTAAGTGGACTCGTCTTTTTGCGCGTAGAATACTTTTCTCTCAGTGTACAGCTTTATATTCTTTTACTCTCTAAAAGTTAAGGAATAAATCAATATAAAAATTAGTAACATTTACTCGTAAGAAGTATATTTTAAAATTTACTCCTCATAAAGAGTAAATTTCGTGAAATCAAAAAATTTATTCAAAATTTACTATTTGGCAAAATTTACTTATAACGAGTAAATTTTGGTAAATCAAAAAATTTACTCTTTATTACATTGAGAGAAATGTATTCTACGCGCAAAAAGACGAATCCACTTACCGGGTGATTTTGTCACAAGAGAACATCCATGCTACAAGTGGAAATATTCTAAAAAATGCCTTTTTGGTTCTGGCTTCTAACGAAAAATTTTTGCAAGAGGACTTTTCACTTCCTGCTAAAGGATTGCTATTAGGTCGAAAATCAAAAGGGAATCTATCTGAAGCAAGTGGATTCCATTTGCATCCACAATAAATTTTTCTCAGTGTCATGAGTAAATCTTGAAAAATAAAAAAATTTACTTCTTATGAGGAATAAATTTACTTCTTAACTTTTAGAGAGTACATTTTCATTTTTTGACTTAGTAGGAGAGTGTCACACCTCCGGGTCATAGATCTTGATGAAACTTTAGAATATGTTTTTGGGTACCAAAAAATGAGGAAAGCCAAAGCCGTACGGTCTAACGCTTCGGAAAACGCATGTTATCAATGTCTGTAAAAAATGTTTACCGTAGTATTTACTTTTGATTGCCTTTTTTTAAACTGTTCTCTACTATATCACTTAATAATAATAAGAATTAAAAAAAAAACATAGTTTTAACAAAAAAATATGACTATTGAGTTTCAAATCTGTCAAATCTATAATTCACAGATTGTGCACTCTCCTTATTATTCTACTTATCTCTATATCTACTTATAAGTTTTTTCTATTGAAATATATTTTGTTTATAAATGTAAAAATTAGTGTTATAAGTGAATTTACCCATATATGAGAAACTGTATCAGTAAAAAAATATATTAATATTTACTCCCGACGTTTTTATGAAATTTTGCAGAATAAAAATGTCTTTGCTATGACTTTTTAAAAACTTCTTTACAAGTTTAATGTTGCTTTTGTTCGTTTCTATAATGTAAAATTCATCTTGATATAAAACTACTGAAAACTTATTATTTTGACTTTTTTTTAGATTAATGTGAAATATAAAATATTGAAGAAACAGAATAAATCCATAACTTATGCTTGATTATTTTCTGGACATACATTACGTGTCAGTAAATTTTATCAATATTCTAAAACATTTGTTAATACTCTAATGTTGCTGCAGGTGGTGGGTGCTTAAATATAGTAGAAGAGATTCTGAATATTGGTGCTATTTAAATCTAAAATTTTGTAATGATCGGACTGCTTTGAGGAAAAAATATAAATAAATTTGAAAGTGCTGAGTAAATAGAGTTCTTTATGAAAACGTACGATTGCACGATCTAAAAAGATAAACTTACAAAAGCTAAGACTGTTTCTATTTCTGAAGATTATAATTATATATTTAAGGAAAATTCTTATAACATAAAAATATAAATTCATTAATTAGCCAGATCACTTGCTGAAGTTTATTTATCATAATAAAAATACTATATATTCTTCTCTCTATATGTAAGTAATAAATATTGACAGTGAGGTACTTAATCCATTCTGTCTATTTATAATAATCTTATTTTGATTATTTATTTAACAAGTAATATCTTTTTATATGAGTGAATTTCTAAAATTTCTTTGGAACACGGTAGGCTAGTAGAAGAATGATTTCGAAAAGCAATGTTTTAATTTGTTTTACCTTTAACCATTGTCAAACTAATATCAATATCAAATTTTTGTTAATATTTTTGTATTAACATAAAAGTATTTGTATTTTTAATGTATTTCTTTTTGTGCATATATAGAGATTTATGGTTGATTATTCACAGAAAACTTCAGAAAAATCGAATAAAATATTAAATCATTCGATAAATACATAAAATCGAAAAGTTTTTTTTATAGTACTTTGTCAAATATATTCAGATATTACTTTCTGTTACGTCAGAACTATTCTGTTCATTTTAACCAGAGTTCTTATAAAATAATATAATAACTTCTAACCATTGTACTAGCCTGCAAAGTATAAACCTGATTTTTTTTACTATACTCGTGTTCCGATTATATCTTCACTTTAGAGAAATATTAATATTTATAATAGTGCAATTATGCTGAAATTGTCTGACGCAATTTTTTGACATTCAAAAATGAACTTTTCATTTGCAATTTTAATGCAATTCTGCTACATGTACCTGACGCAATTTTCTGACAGCAAAATCGCAAGCAAAGTCGGAAGTAAACCACGTATGTGCTGCTGCAATTTGTGTGATTAATCACGAAATTGCGGCGAAAGTGCGATGGGATTTGCTACTAGGGTAGTTTTCTACTTAAATATGTTTGAAACAGCGAGCTCGTATAGGACGGGTTGTATTAATTGTTAATATTAAATTTTATTTTATAAATTACTAGTAAACCATAGTAACTTATAATTTATAATCATCAATAATAAATCTTTGAATTTATCTGACGTTCAGTCTGTCTTAAGAAAATATTACTGTTGCTACATCCTTTTTGTACACACAAAATTACTATAAATTTTGTAACATAAAATTATCGTGGAAAAAGTTATGTAACATTTGATGAAGAGCGGCTAGTTGAAGGAAAAACTACAATCAATTAGGTACATGAAGTAAAAATAAAGAATACCATGGCAGTGCTTGTGAAAATTATTTTTGGTAATAGAAGAGCGCGGAAGCGGTGGAATCAAAGAAGTTTCACATGAATGAGTGTATTTGAAAAAGGTAAAGATTTATACTAGGAACCATCGTTGAAGAGTTAAACCTACCAGGAGGAATAGTACACCTTCTTTATTATATTATTTATATTTATGTATTAAATATTATGTATAAATATTGTAACTATGATATTAAAGTTCAAAAAACATATTTTATTACATTATTTACATTTGTATGTACAAGTACAGCTTAATATCAACAAATAAAAATTCTTACGTGAAAAATGTTTCTTACACAGCAAACGCCCTTTGTGCCTTAATTTTGCTTTTGAGTAAAACTTTTGTATATTAAAAGTATATAAATAAGTGTTAAATAGTTGTTACAATAAAGATCTTTTTATACTTTTAACATACAAATTTGTACTAACAAAACAACTGAAACTCGACATTCGTAAAAATCTATTCACTGTATATCCATACGCATGAGTTCAGTCATTATTTAATATTAGAAATTACGATACGCTAAGAACATCAGTACAACGATCACAAAGCTCCTCAACTTCAGGTTCTGGGTGTCTTCGACATCTTTTACAAAGCTGTTGCTGAATATTGTCTAAAGTAACACTTACGTGATTACATGATTCATCTCTTAAAATAGTTATTGAAGAAACTTGACAGATATCACAAAGTTCTGACGTCGATGAGGTTTCGTTTTTCTGTAAAACCTAAAGAAATAATAAAAATAATTAGTAAAATTAATATGCATTAACAACTATTTATATTAATCCAAACACTAACAGATAATAATTCGAAATCTCGTGAATTAGCTCGAACTGTAGCTTTTAATTGCCATGAATTTTCCGTGGTTTGTTTACTTATTTCACTTTTTAGATCTAATGCTTTCTCAACGATTTCTTTAATCTCTGGTTTATTCCAACTTTCTAATAATTTATGTTTAGTATGAAAAACTGGAACTGAAGCTTAAAAATAAAAGTATTTTGTTAAATAAAAATCTGAAATTGAATCATATTAGTGGTTTGTAAAATAATATCTATTTATAACGAACCAAGATTTTCAGGATGATGAAGCCATACTTCTTCTGCTAAGTGCGGAAGTATTGGTGCTATAGATCTTACAGTCACGGCCAAAATTTCACCAATAACGTCCATAGCACCTAATCTGTAAGGTGAGTCTATTTTTTCACAATAAATTCTATCCTTTATTAAGTGACAATAAATAGCTGATACATCATTTGTTATAAAGTTGAGAATAGCCTTGCTAACATTATGATACTGATATTTTTCATACAATGTTTGGACCTAAAAATGTATAAATAGAATCAATAAAGATAAACTATTTATGTTGCAAATAGTTAGCTTACTTCTTGATGATGATGATATAGTTGATTCAACATGTATTTATCCAAATTGTGGTACTGTGGCTCAACGGTTATATTTTTATTTTCATCATAGGTGTGTAGAGCACCTAGTAAAAATCTAAATACTAAACGAAATTTATGCACTGTATCTGCACTTCCTTTCAACAGTGTACTTTTCATTGGTACAAGTGTATGTTGAGTTCCATGACTAGCTACCCACCATCTGTTTCAAAGAAAATTTTTATTTTAAATATTCTGTCAAAATTTTCATACTAAATTTTTATTAAATACTAATTTTTTGTTAAAAAAAAAAAAATAATAATAAATTTTAGAAAATATTCAAAATTGAATAAGATAATTTTTTCCTTTTTTCTCATAAACTAACCGTAATACATCAACTCCATAAGCTGGGTTTTTATTTAAGTCTTTTCCTCCTTTGGTTATCACCTCAGGATCTACCACATTACCAAGGGATTTTGACATCTTATTATTTTTATCATCTACAGCAAATCCATGTACAAATAAATCTCTGTAACAATATAAGTTTTGTATTATTAGCTATCACGAATTATTTTGAATGAATAACAAAATTAATTTTACATACTGATAAGGAGCACATCCTTGCAATGCTACAGATGTAAGAAGGGATGATTGAAACCAACCAGTAAACTGATCCATTCCTTCAATATATAGATTTGCTTTTTTATTAGGGAGTACTGCTGACCACGAAATTCCGCTGTCAAACCATATATCCATTATATCCTAAAATAAGTAATGGTAAAGAAAAGTTACGTCATTTTGTAATTCTTTTAATAATTTTCGTAAACATTAATAAACATTAAATATGCCAATAAATTGTAGATATAAATTATTTATACCTTGCCTTTCTCCAATTCTGTACCTGTAAGGTTTAATTCAGAAAGCAATTTTTTTCCTAAAAGTTTTTCAACAGGCAGTTCCCACCAATAATCATTACCATATTTTTCTAGTAACTTACACAATCTTTCAATCCATTCTCTGTAAAAATTTTGAAAATTCAAAATTGATCTATACTATTAATGTGTTAATTATATTTTGTTTTAAAAAAAATTGATTATTCATACTTATTTATAAAAACTTTGCCAGTGTCTTTGTAATATAAAACTGGTATTGGTGTACCCCAAACTCTTTGACGAGAAATACACCAGTAAGGCCTCTGTTTTAACTGTGAGAGCAAAGCTTTACTCCATGAAGCTCTATGTTGCTCAGGATATATTTGTACATTGGTTGCACATTCCTATACGATTAAATGTATTTTAAAAAATTGTAACGACTTATATTTATTGTTGATTTTAAATGTATACATTACTTAAAAAATATGCTTTATACATATTTATTACCATAGCTTTTTCCTTAATGGAATTTGTATCAATAAACCATTGATTACTGGCACGAACAATCACAGGTTTATTTGTTCTCCAATCATAGGGATAACTATGAGTCATCATTTCAGTATGAAGAATATTTTCACCTACATGTGCAATTACTGCTTCGGTGCCTTGATCTAAAACTTTTAAACCTTGAAACTCAGGACCAGCCTCAGATGTATACTTTCCTTCCTCATCAACTAATGATAACTGTAAATACATATTTTTAAGCAACATAACTTTGTCTATTGATTATTTTAGTTAAATTAATTCAATTTACACTTACTACAGATATTTTATTTTCTAATGCAACTAGGAAATCTTCTTGTCCATGTGCAGGAGCAGTGTGAACCAAACCTGTACCTTGTTCAGTATTGACATGACTTCCTGGTAAAAATGGTAAACTAATTCCAGTTATAGGATGCAAATATTTTGCTCCAGTCAAATCTCTTCCTGTTGATACATAGTTAATTAATTATTTTTTTTATATGTTAACTGTGTATTCAGAACATTTTTTGAATTGTCTTTTTTTGTGTAACAAAAATATCTAATACAAACCTACAAAATTTGTAATCACATTAAGTTGTCCAATTTTTTCTATAACTTTTTCAAGCAAATTCACTGCTATTATGTACAAATTTCCTTCACTGTCCTCTGCTAGACAATAATTAGCTTCTGCTGAGTAAGCTAAAGCTTGATTGGCAACTAAAGTCCATGGTGTAGTCGTCCATGTGAGACCATAAATTGGTTTCCTTTCAAAAGCAGCCAATTTTGATGGCAATTCCACCAATCGCAATCTAACTGTTGCACACTTACTCTGATGATTATCTTTATACTCTAGTTCAGCTTCTGCCAATGCAGTTCTAAATTATTTAAAAATAGCTTAAATTTTATATTCAAACACTATCTTTGAAATAAAATATAATTTAAATATGTTGATACCTAGACGATGGAGACCAGTGTACAGGTTTGAAGTCTCTATACACAAGATTCTTTTCATACAAATTATAAAATTGATGTAATTGATTTTTTATATATGAACTATTATTTGTAAAATAACATCCATTTTCTTTCCAATCAGCCATAACTCCCCATGAAGCAAAAGTTTGTTTCTGTTTAGCAACTGCTTCCTCAGCAAATTTACGAGCTAAAAAGATTTTATAGGTGTGATGATAATCAAATTTATTCAACCTGTGTAATACAAATAAATTACCTTGACTACGAATTTGCAGTGGTGTTAAATCTGAGACTTTCTTTTTAGCACTACTAAGAGCTTTGAGTTCAATGGGTAATCCATGACAATCCCATCCAGGAACATAATGAACTCTTTGACTTTTAATTACTTTGCTTCTGATAGTTATATCTTTTAATATCTGTGTGTAGTTAGAAAAGAAGGTTTTCATAAAAATAATATATTAATTTGGTATATTAAAATGACTTGAATGAATTATGTATTTATATAGATTTTATGTTATGTACCTTATTAATCGTATGTCCCATATGAGGATCTCCATTTGCATATGGAGGACCATCATGAAGTACAAAATCAGGACCTTCTAAATTTGCTTTTTGCCAATTATACAGTTCTGAAAAGCCACATTTCTGAAATTGTGATAATAATACCAAGTTAATTTTAAAAATTAATTGAATTGTAATAATACACAAAAGTTAATTTAATTGTACTAAATTCTATTTTAGATTTTTAAAATTAAAAATTATGTTTGATATTTTACAAATGTTAAAAATACATTCAAATAACGAGAATTTATTAAATCTTACGTCCTGCAAATATTGATCCATTTCAACCCTTTTCTTGCCAGTAATTCTTGCTTGAAAATTTGTTTTAGGCAATAAAACAGTATCAGTGTATCTCTTTTCAGCTGGTTTTTCTCGCTGCGAAGAATAGAGTCTAAAAACAACACGAGCTTGGCTCGAAAGCAAAGCTTTTGCTTTCCATAGTGAAGTTATCAAACTCATAGACATTTTTAATGTTTAATACTCCTTTTTACAGATAGTATTTTTATAACTAAGAAGTTATTTACATATTTGAATACTTTTTCTTCATCTTTTTATATTATTTAAAAATTTTTAACCTCTATCTTGCTTTGTACTAACTATATTGGTTGGTCTTCATTTTGTTTTTTAATTTTTTATAATAATATTTACATTATTAATAAAAAAAATTATTTTTTAAACCTCAGTTTTTTGGTTTATCAATCATTAAAAAAATAATCGCTCGGTTACCCGGTACTTGAGAGAAATTGCCAAAAAGACAAGGTAAGATTGTGAGAAAGATGTATACATGTTGTTCCTATATATACGTATATACGTGTGCTATAGCGAGCTTTATGACGCATGCGCAAAATTTAATATCACCTTACAAGAACCATTATTATAAAAAATTATATGAAATTGTTGCAAAAAAACAAATTTTATGCCTTTTTATAATAACTGCTTCAGTCCATATTTTATATTTTCGAGAAAATTGAGTTTTTAATTACTGTTTAATGATGCGCCTGACCGGCCAAAGATAAGAGCAATCAAGCTGAAAAATCTAACACCTGGGGTGGATTGTATTAAGAGCAGGGTTATCTTTTCCCCCTTGCATTGTTAATTTCATATAAATAATAACAAAACTTTATGATAAAGTAATGAAAATTAACAAAAAATAATTTACAATTAACTTATACGTTCAATTCCCGCGCTATATCTTAAATATCATATAGGAATTTATAACACACTGAGCAAAAATCCTGTCATCATTAAAATTTTTATTTAATACAATTAAATTTTTAAGGGAAATAAATTTATTTTTCACAGTTGAATTACTTCAGTAAGTTGAGTTTATTTTCAATTGCAAAATTGTGAAAGGCTGCGTACATAAAAAGTTATCAGCAGTTTTTATCAAATTATTATACGTATTCTAAAAAGTGGTCAGGTAAATTGTTTTTTTTCTTTTTTTTATTTACAATAAAAAATTCTTGAATAATAAGTAAAAGGCATGATTGCACATAAAAAATAATTTTTATTTTGTTTCCAATTCATTTTTTTTATCCATAGTCTAGTTATTTCAGACACTCTGAATTTCATTAAAAAAATTTAAGGATATATAAAGTTTCGGTGAAACTTTCTAATTAATATTAAGAAATTACATACAGAAGGAATGGTGCCTATTGAATCGTATCCAGAAAAAAAAACACAAAATTCATATACGATTCATGGTAAATTGATAAAAAAAGTATTAATGACATGTTTCGTTATTCTTTCATGAAATCGGCGATTTAAACACGTTTTTTCTTGTAGCAAACTTAAAATGCAATTATTTGGTCATCTTTTTTTTACAAATATTTTGTAATCACATTTTTTTCTTATTTACATTTGAAAATTCACATCTTGTACAGTAAATTAAATTAACTAATTGTAATCAAATACATAAAAGAAAATTATCAAGCTGCGACTATTCAAATGTAATTACATATGTTATACAAATCGCGAAGAAAACATTAAACAGTTTACAATTCTAGTACCATGTATGAATCTAAAAAGATAAACCAAACAATCGATCCCGCCGATTATAAGATTGACAAAGTGCGCGCGCTCTTGCTACTGAGTTGGAAGAAAAGAACGCGTCGAGTTATTTAAGCACCCTCAGAGTTTGAAACTTTGCTTTTGACATATTCCTCTAGCTGAGCATCAAGTTCTTCAGCTGTAGGCGGTGGCTGTTTCTTAGGTCGACCTCCTCCACCGCCCGCTTTGTTGCCGCGCTTGGGAGCATTGCCTTTCTTGGCTCCACTGGCTCCACCACCTCCAGAAGTTCCACGCCCCGTTCGGCCACGGTTCGGGCCCTTGGATTTGAAAGTGCTGCCAAGTCTGGGACCGCTGCGGATTGGGTTTACGCCTGGGATTTCTGATGTGGCAAGCTGGATGTTCATTTCACGGCCATCAAGGGGTACTCCGTTGTACTGTTTCATTGCCTGGAGATGAAGAATAGATTTGTATAATCTTATAAGCAATATACAATGATAATGCAGTTATGCCTAATCTTCTTGACAATAGTAATTTCTTCCAACCAAATATTGATAATTACTTCAGACTGTGAAATAAGAAGCTGTTTTTACCTTTATTGCATCAGCTCTTCTCTCAAAAATGAGATCAGCTGAGCCCAATGATCTGCCTGATCTGTCATAGTGTACTCCAGCTGACTTAAGGGGTCCAAATTCGCTGAATAATTCCAAGATATCAGAATCCGTTACTCCAAAATCAAGATTTGACACAATCAGCTTTGTGGCATCCGAACTTGATCCATATCTCCTAGGTGCACTACTGCCAAGGAATGCCTCACGCTTGTAACTGGGCATAGATCGTCCAAAGCTGGAACTGCTGTTTCGTGTAATACCACCTCTACTGCGGCCTCTCATGACACCTCCACCTGGCTTGCGACCAGCAGTCTTAACTGGAGCTCGACGAGGGGAGCCTCCAGAGGGTCTGCCGCCACCTCGTCTGTTTCCACCAGCACGGGGCCGCTTGGTCTTGTTTTGTTTGATTATATCGTCCAGGCTCATTTCCATTTTGCCAGTCATGATTGTGTTGTTATATGAAGATTTGGTATAAGTTTATTGATATCTTTTTTGGTTTACAGATCGTAGAAATCTACGAATCTTGTAATACTTCTTTCCAAGAATACCAAACTTGCCCTGTAAATTAAAAATAATAACTTTCATTAAATCTCACTCAAAACATAACTTATGGTTTAACATTAAGTGCTTTTATAAGGTACTTAAAGATTACAGTTTAAACATCATACAAACAACTAGCAGCAACAAATGACCTTCCCACAAAAACAAAATAGTCGTTTGCACCCTATACCGAATCTATCCCTTACCAAAAACCACGGGGGGAGAAAAAAATCACATCAATGACTCACTAGCTCAGAACCTTATCGCGTCATGCTCCGACCCTTTTTCCGATAAGCAAGTATATCACGCTTCGAGCAAGCGGCGCGTTCCCAACCGACAAGCTAATACGGCAAACTACAACGTATATACACACAAGCGACGCCGTTACCTTACCCAGCCTCAAAACTCTCCCAAGCGACGCAAAACCAGATATTTCCTCATAAAAGCTACTTTTCCCTCCAAATCCCGGGCTAGGAAATACCGCTCGCAAACTGCGCGCCTCACGCCGAGCTAGAGAGAGAAAAAAGATAGACGCCGCCTCGGCGAGTTGAGGTTAAGCCTGGCTTCTCCCGTCGCTCTCGTCTCAAATAACGAGCGTCGATTGAGATTTATAACTCTAATTTATTCCCCTTAATTACCGCTTTAATTTAACGTAGCATTTTCCTAAGTAAGAGTAAAAAATACTTACACAAAGGTGAAAATCCACAGCACTCCGCGGTCTCTTTACGTGCGAAAACCCACGCGAGCCACACGACACACTCCGCGCATGTGCGGCCTCAGCAGCGCCTTATTTATTATCGCGGCGGCAGAGCGCCAAACTAGATACTCCTCTGCGCAAACTCTGACCGGAAAATGGCTTTTCCAAAAGTGATCGAGCTAGTTGCAATATGTAACTACTACAGCAGTTCCGTGCAGCTGTGCGTTTTGGCTTTGAATAATGGTTTGTCAGCTGGGAAAATCGTATTTATACACAATAGTTTACCTACTTGGAAACTATACATGCACCGTAGTGGTTTATTTGTGGAGGAGGGGGGAGGTCGACGACAGCGCCGCCATGCGGCAAGCCGAACCCTCTACATTCTTAATTTCTCAGAATTATTACGGTGAATATCGTATGGATCACCTAAACACGAAATCAACCATAGTCCCATAAGCAAAAATCAATCGCATCCTACTTTTTTCTACTACTATGGCTACTCCCAACCGCAGCCTCCGTCTACCCACTTTCACCCGGCCGACCGGAGTTTTCCGCGTCAAGTTTTTTTAAAAAGCCAGCCAATCAGCTGCTCGGAGCCAAGAGAATACACTCGGCTATCTCGGCTGGAGGCCGCGACTCTGCCGCGGCAGTATCGGCTCGATTCTCGAGTGGAAAGGTTTAGCCGCGTGTTGATAGAGAGAGAAAGAAACAATCATGGTGAACCCAGCCATCAGCCGTGTTTTCGCCGGGCGGGTGTCCGGCCTCGTCAAGGCCGCTACTGGACAGACTCCCAAGTTCTACTCCAGTGAGTAATTTTGTTGATTGATGGGTGAAGCTGGTTTGAGTTGGGTTTCTTTATGATTTTGGTTTCTTTTTTGGAGCTCGGATGTGGATACCTTATGAGTGGATTGTTGGAGCCGGGATCCCGCAAAATTTTGTGGATTGCGGAGTTATGAGAGTTGTTTGGGTGTTTCGTTGTTGATAGAGAAAGGTGGGATTGTTGGGCGCAGTCTTTTTTTAAACTTTTTAGAATAATGCAGGTATACTTGGTAGTATGTTGGCGGTTGTATAGGTTAATAGTTGAGAAGTTGAGAACGTTTGAACAGACCAATGATATTTTTGCTCCAAAATATAAAGTATAAAGTATAGTTATAATCAATAAACAAGTTACTGTTTTCTTTAAGAACCATCATATATCGTGCGAATAAGATGAATAAAATAAGCTAAAAAAGCAAAGCGTATGGATTAGCATAACCGGCTTCTCGACTCCAAAACTCCGAACCTTCTCCGGCTGATTAGTTACTTTGCTTTTTAATTATTTCGCTTGAATTACTTTCGATTTTATGTATTTCACAAGAATTTCTACCAATACACTAATTTGGCTTAATGAAAGTTTAACTTTTTATCGCATAAAGATGCAATCTCGAAGTTATAATAATAAGCTGATATCTTGGAAGCCGTACATGGGGTAATCAGGAATTCATTCGATATTGACTCTTTTTACAGTACGTGGATTGATTACATAATTCGATCGGCTCAGAATTGCTATTATTGATATACCATCGTAATGGAGGGAATTTATTATTTTTGCAAAGTAAAATTGTGAAAATGCATGATCAGTAACATTCTAGAAATTATAAATTTTCAAAACGCCGTACTTGATTATTATCGTAATGGCTTGCCTATACTTATAATACAATGTTTGTATTAAGTAAACACGAATTTTCGTTGATAAAAAAACCGCGACTCATCAACTATAATAAACTTTCATTACGAATCGCATTATTACTTTTATCAACGAAATTTCGGTACTTACCACAGAAAAATACTATTATCAGCATCATACCTAAGATAAATAACATTATCATTATCATTACAATACTTGAACTCTAATTATTCAAATCAAGACCCCAGCGTTTAATCAAACTTAAGAAGATGGTTTATCTGCGTGAATACAAATTGCTAGAATTTTATTCGAGCCTTTAGAAATTGCGATCGTGGCACTGGTTCATTAATTCGAGTTCGAGGTCGTCGGAGTATCTGCAGAGAATATAGACGAGAGGGAGAGCCGAGCGTTCGATTCCGCGGGTTATAATCAAGAAACGCCGGTCGACGACCGCATGTTGTGCGGCGCGAACGAATCTGTATATGACTTTCTATGTGTTTTATAAATATGATCGCAAAATTTGTAGGTTTACGAGTAGTTTGTCGGTCTTGCGTATTTTGTTGGAATTTTTTTGTAAAATTTTATTAGGATTAATAAATATTAGTAACAAATCTATATTTGAAATTTTGGGATTTAAACTATTATATTTCATAGGTTTTAAATGAGACAAAAATATCGGGGAATATTGATAAATAGTTAATTTTAATTATTTAAGAAAATATTTAATGACATTTACATCGTTAATCCATAATCATTAGTTAATATAACTGGAATATAATATAAAAGATTGATACAACAGTTCAAAATGCACATTGACATAAAAATTGTTTGCTATTCATTTATACTTTTCGCAAAAATAAAAGATTTTTAAAAGTGAAAAATTAAGCACTTAACTTTTAATTTAATTGATTTATGATGTTTGATATTAGAAAAGCAGATAAAAATAAAGTACTATGTTTTTCTTTTATTAGTTTATTTTATTTATGAAGAATTTTTCAAATTGTTTAAATAATTTTTTGGCTTGCTAAATTTAACATTAAGAAACTAAAAATGCATTCTTCTTCTTTCTCTTTATACCTTGAAAGTAATATAGTTTGAAGGTAAAATATATTAAATTACACTTTATACACTAACTAGGAAAGTATCACATTTTTTTCTATGAATATATAATTATGTAACGTAAAACAATGAATTTCAAAATAGATTGATTTGCGCGTATAATGTACTGTTTGCCACTCAAGAAACGGACTAATGAC
>UELX01001057.1:0-52374 GCA_900480035.1 Eupelmus urozonus
ATAAACTCCTTATAAGGAGTAAATTTCGCTAAGGAGTAAATTCGGGCATGAATTTACTCTTTAACTTTTAGAGAGTATACATTCTTTTTTTAGCAAGAGTCAAGTATTAATTTTGAACGAGCAAATGTATATATTAGTTTTTAGAGAGCGAGTAACGAATTACATTAATAAGTAACAGTCGAAATATCTTCTAAAATGAAATTTAGTGACAAGAATGTGTGGAATCAAATCATAGAAATGAACGATCCGTCGGAAGTGGAATTATTTATACGAAGATATTCATGCAGATATACGGCTGGAGCTATTCAGATCTTGAATAACTAACATACTGACTAGCTAAATTTCTGATAGCTCGCATGCTACATATTAATAGTGGCATATATTGAATAACTCACTGATATATTCAACATGATTTGATATTGATTCGATAAAAATATTTCAGTCAAATAAAATATTAAATAAAAATAAAATTTTTAATAAATTCATAAATAATTTATAGTCGTACAAATATATAATCGCATAATGCAATCACAAGAAAAAATGAATAACAAGTAAGTGCATTCGCATATGTATTCAGCTCAACAGTATCAAAATACATCTCAACTAGCAAATCAAACAAACCGTCCCACCAAACTCACTCTCAGAATCTCAGTAGAAAAAGAACTACAATCCTGTCAGCAAAAAGGTGGCTCCCTGCGTTAGCAGCCAGCCGGATAAGGTAGGGAGCGCCCGGGCCTAGCGACGGTAAAGAAGCAAATCCGCGCCTCTCGCGCGCGCGCGTAATTGTCCTAACGAGCAGCCGCGAGGCGCAGCTGATTAATTTTCAGGCTGTGTCGCTCGATTAATTGGTATGCCGAGAGCACGCGCACTTATATCCTCCGGCGAGAGACTCAGATCTGCGCCGTCCATCCAAACGATCTGCTAAAGCGAGCGTTCGTCTTTTTCGCGGTTGTGTAAAAGTCGCGAGTTTGCACCGTTATGTTTTTGCTAGTGAGCTGTGGGAATAGATTTTACACGGTTATATTTAATGTTTCTGATTTTTTTGACGTTATAAAAGGAGATACTTTTTATTTTTTTTTTTTTATTTTGATGACAGGGTGAGATATTTTATGAGTTGTATAAAAAAAACAACCACCAAATTTTATTTTTGTTTAAGAGTTATGGTGGAAAAGAAATTTTGTAATGCACATTAACAAATGGACAAATATTTTTAGAAAAATATATTTTATAATTTACCAAAATCTCGCATTCTAAACATCTACTATTATCTATACAAAATCGTCCATCAAGAATGCAAAAATTGAAAGTCGACGATAAAGTCAACGTTAGAAAAATTAAATTTGTTATTTATTATAACATCATCACGCTGCAGTTACGATTAGAGGATACTTTTAGAAGATTGTTCAAATAATGACGTAATTGTGACGAGTACGTCAAGTTTATCTTTAAATGACGTTGGAACGACTTGTACCCGCATGGATTATCGAGAACTTCCTGTAGAAAACGTTTTTGTTATTTAATTTAATACATATGTATCTTAGAAAGTAAATGATTAATAAATTAAATAGACAAAACAACAGTAGTAGATCATATTAGTATATTATATTACAATAATATATTACACATCTAGAGGTAAAGAGTTGGCGAATTTAGAGAACATATAATTTTCAAGCAAATATGCGCTTTGAGATAATGAGCCTAAAGCAAATATTAGAAAGAGAATTAATAAATTGCTGTTTATATTTTTCTTGTTACGGCCATGTTTTAGTCATTGACTTTTTATTTTATTTTGCTTTTAAATCAGGACATGTAAACACCTCGGTTACAGGCAATTATTGGATTGCATTTTTTTTTATATTTTTTAATTTTATCAAAATATATTTCTTTTATAATTTAATTTTTAAAATATTTAAAAATCAATATTAATAAATTATCAATAAATTATTAATAAATAATTTACGAAAATTTAAAATATATTAAATTAAAGTACAAAATTTTAATTACTTTAAAATGTGTTTAAAGGTAACGTCGTTTTAAAGTTTTCATTTTGCTATAAAAGTAATACAAAGTATCTTTTGAGTTTCAAGAATTATAATTTTATAATAATTTTTTTCTTTCTCTGTGAATACTTTTTTCCTCTGCTTCGTTTCTGAGACACTTTTTCAACTTTTTCTATTACTCTGATGGGCTGAAGCAAGCAGCTTCGAAAGCAACACAAGTTTCTCTTATGCATCGATTATAAGTAGTAATTATTTAAACCTCAAGTGAATATAAATAATGTTAAAACGAAGAAGCCTTTACTGATAGTTTATATTTCGTTACAAAACTTTATTCAATAGATGGTGTTAAAACCAAATTTAAAAGAATAATCGAAGTATATACCAATACTAATATAATGTGAACGCTTAAAGACACTTATTCGACTTTTAAAACGATGATCTTTCGTTTCCGCCAATAAGTTTCAAAATATTACCTTGACATACACAATAAGCAAGGTCCTTTCGAAGCCTCTCATCCACACACAATCAATTCCCATCGCAGTCAATGAGATCATTTTAAACACGTAGCGGTTTAACAGACTTCATTTCTTCCGCTTAATTCCATTTTCGGCTAAATCGCGCGTCAATGGTTCCTATTCTTTCATTATTTAGAACACTATGCCACGTAAATTCGTTTTCGTTCCCGACTGTACTCCTCTTTCTCTCTCTCTCGCCAGCGACTACCACGATTTGAATAACAATCGTCCGCTTGCGTACGTCTCGTTAACCATCCACCATTCTTATGTAATTGTATGCTAAAAGCGCGCGTCAACGACGCGAAGCTACCCTCGCCCAGACTCCAGATACGAGCGAATGCAACAAAGGCCACATCATCCTTCCATTGCACGAGATTTCGAGAGGAAAGCGATGGTGGGATGAGGAATATTATGTATGTACGAGGGCTGAGCTATCGTGAAAAAATGAGGAGTAAAGATTTCGAGTTCGTATGATCGATGTGGATTCTATTGATAAGAGGGCTGCAAAGACTTTTTACTTCAATTGATAAGTATAAAAATGAAAATGAATAAGTAAAGAGTAAAAATTATGGGTACGATTATATAAGAAAATTAATATTCTTTTTCTATTTTTTGTAATTTTAAATGTTTTAAAGTACAGAAAGGGATCTTACAATGCAATAAAAATCATTCGAATAATTGGTATTCAAAGCAAATGCTTCTTGTTAACTGTACTCGCCTCGGGATTCACGAGCCGTCTTTTTGCAAATGTAAAAATCAGTATAGAATTCTGCGAGGTACAACGTGCATGGAGATGAATACTTTATGAGTCTTATGAACTTGTGAATCAAAAGCCTTTATGAAGATCAATTCTTAAAATATTGTTTTACGATTGTAAAAATAAAAAAATTTCTTACATTAATATTTTTTAATTTTTTAAAAATTTAAAATGGAAACTTTGGATTGACTCAAAATAATAATTTATATGTTTACCTCCATGAGTGTGATTATCGTATTTCAAGACTTATGAATAAAGATGATTCAATTGTTTACATCAATTTAAAACATTCATTTAAAAAGATACACTAAGATTATATAGCCAAGTAATAAAAGTGAGTTTTACACGATTTCAATGAACAATTGCTGTTTTATTGCTTACATGGTTAGGTCTTCCTTGAATTGAAAATTCCAATTCTTGCAATTATTTTAAAATGTTCATTTTTACTAAATTATCAAGTAAGCATTTAAATAAACGTTAAGTTTCCGTATTCAAAATCATCAGCAACTCCACAAAAACATGTTTTGACCACTCTAAATGCACAACAGTATGACAAACCTCGAAAAAAAACGTTAAAACTCCACTAAAATATCCGTCACCAGCAGACTATTTAGAAACGATCAATCTACCTTAAAAGCCCCAACAAGTCTCACTTTACGAAATTCCCATCACGAAAAATTCCAGTCGCCGTCATCGTCCGCGCACGCGCCCAATTCATTAACTCCCATCCTCCCATCTCTCCTCAAAAAAAAAGAGCCATCCGCGCCGGCAAAAAAATCGACTTATCGTGTCGCGCGCTCGTAAAAGTGAAACTCCTCTCATTTTTTTCTCTCTCTCTCAGCGCGGCGCTGCATTACGCAAGTGCGTCTCGGTCGAGCGAAAGAAGAAAAAATGCGGCCGAGATCAAGAGCCTCGAGACGCTTGCAAAAACAATGAGCGAGCGAGAGAGCGCCGCGAAAGGAGAACGTATTCGCGTTTATAACAATGTGAATTTCTCGGTCGCCCGAGCACCCAGGACTCGTCGCCTTGGCCTTGAATCCGTCGCTTGCCCTTTGTTCTCTTGGCTCTCTCTCTCTCTCGCGCGCGCGCGCACGAGAGCTCGTCCTGAATGTATGTATATATACATGTATTTGTATCTGGGAATACGCGAGCGAGCGGAGAGCGGCCCTCGATCCCTTTTTGCTACAGTTGCTGCCGCTGGGGCTCTTGGGAGCGAGGCTCGCCTAGCAACTGTGCGTGTGGGTGCGTGGGAGGGAGGAGCGTGATTAAAATTGAGCGCGCGCGCGAGGTGCAGCGGGCTTTGGCTGGGCATTGCTGATATTATTTCTTTGACGTGATGTAAGATATAGTTTTTGTTGGGTTTTATGATTTTTAATGATTTGTATAAATATAAGGATTTAAATTTTAAGTAGGTGTGATGTTTATACATTAATATATTCCAGATATTAGGTACAAAATATGAAAGATTTCAAAGAAAAATAATAGATGTAAGTAGATAAAATGCTTATTTTCTTAATTCTTTGAGTGACACTCCTCGAAAAACTTTTTCCCAGCATTAATTCACAATCAGATCGGCGAAAAGCTCCAAGTACAAATAAACACGACAACAAGCCAGAGAGCGCTTTATTGTTTCGCGCTACAATTCACATTTCAAAAAGAAAAGCCAGACACAAACGCTCGGCCGTCGTCTCCCCGGTGACTTCAAACGAGCGAGAAATCACTTCGCCGACAAGAGAGGACAGACGGCATTGCGCAACGAATAATTGACTCGCAACCTTTCATCCAGCTTCGAGCACTTAAGATCTCCTTAACAACACGAAAGCCAAGCAAACGAAAATCACTCGAACATACCTCGGTCCAAACTCACGGCGCGCCTCCTCCCGAACAAAGAGACAAAGCCGAGGAGGAAAAGAAGACGAAGAATCAGGCCCGGGCTTCCTTTATTATTTGCCTTAGCAACTTGACTCGCTCATTTACACATTCGCCGTGTGCGCGATGGGAAATCTCGAGCCGGCAGTCCGGCGACGGTTTCTTTTCAGGACGGTATCCAAGCCTATGCAAACAAGCTACATCTGCGTCCTCGTGCGGCTGATGGAGGCGAGAGATACAGGCGCACGCGCGAGCGGAGCGACGTTTTTAGCGGAACGGCTGTTAATTTGGTTTTTTGTGGGGGGAATGGACGTTTTTGTTGGGGAGTTTAATGATATGAGAGTTGGATTAATTGCGAGGCAGTTATTTTGAATGGCTACTTTATTGGTAGTTAGGAATCGTTTCTCGGTTTTTGTGTTTGAGTTCATTTTAATATTGAGTTTGTTAAAACGTAGTTTTCATGGACTGAATTCGAGGAACTATCAAAAGTTTTAAAAATTTATTGTTTAAATGATGAATGAAATTTTTAGTATTCGTAATTATGCTTGGGAGTCAATTATATTAATGAATACTATTTATAAGTAGTATCAGCCAAGTTGGTAAGCCAACGATTTTCGAGTCGTACTCTCAAAAAGTTTGAATTACGTTTGTCTCTTTTACAGTTTTGTAAAACTTTGAATATTGTTTCAGAATTCAACTATTTTTATATAAACAAAATCAACTTTCAAAATAACTGAAAAAAATACCGTCATAAAAGCAATTTAGCACGCCGGTCCTCCACACATCAACGCGCAAAAATCTCATTGTTCAAAGGAGGAATCCATCTTGCACAAAATTCAACGATATTCACCTCGCGGCGAGCGTCTCTCTTTCTCTTGGCACGCCACTTGTTGAAGCTTCGCTACGCTGTACATATACATAGCTACCGAAAGAGCGAGGACAGGAGGACAGTACGGAGGAAATCGTGCGCTAGCATTTGTACAATGCTTTTTGCCGATGAACAAGGTAATACAGCCAGGCTTAAGTGTCTCCTGACCTTGGCGACAGAGTCGAGGGTTTGAAAAGCAAGCGTTTCGTAGAAATTTTACGGAGTTAGATGAGATGGAAGTCGAAATGTGCTGTGATGGTATTTGAACTTTTGTTCCTTTTGGTGGGGGTTAATGCATTTTGCTACAATGAATCTATTTTCAATCGAACAAATTCGTTCATGGCTGTTGTTAAAGACTGAAAGTGCTCTATATGATTTGTAATATAAAATATAGTATCCAAATAGATTGATACGCCAATTGAACAGTTTTAAACTGCTAACTTAAAGCAATTGAGAAGTAGACATACAACAATGACTGTGTATAAATTGCCTACTTATTGACAGCATCTTCTCATAATTTTTTTCAACTTCATCAGGACAATGAACCCAAATTCGATAAAGAATATTTACTTGAGTTCACTTTTATTTCATTATACTTCTCGAGAAACGTATTGTACACAGACAGGTTTATCTCTTTATGAAATAAATGAAAACTATTTTTCCTTCTACAATTTACATAATACTCACTCACCCGTGGATGAATTATTGCGCTTAATAATTAGCTGTACAAGTGAAGGTCAACTCACCTGTAACAAAAGAAATAAAATAATTATTAAACACGCACATGAATTAATTCCACAAGCATAAAAAAACATCCATTAAAAAATCACACACAAAAATCATAACATTCAAATTCCCACTCTCGTTCGCTCCACGAGCGACGAAAATGCCGGCCGATCAAGGGACGAATTCAACAAATCGCGTTTCGTGAGCCAACTCTGCATCGATCGGCTAGCGAATCGCGCTTACCGGAAGCAGCGTTATTTCCGCGATTATGCAACGGTCAGTTTGCACGTGCATACGGTCTCCCTTCTACGTAATTTCCAATCGAGAGAGCGATTTTCCGAGAGCGCCACGCGTCCGGAGCTGAAGTTTCTGCTGCGTACGGTGAGCTTTATAAAAAATTAAGGACACGCTTTTGGATTGTATAAATAAATAAAAGTTGTGTAGATATTATTCGAAGCAAACAAAATTTAATTGTGTTATCTAGGATTGATATTCGATGCGGTTAGCTGTGAAATTTGAAATTTTATATGAGAAGTAGGTAGCGAATTCTATTAGTAGCTATCAATTAGGATATAGCAGACCATTTTAATTAGAAGTACTAACGTCAATTCGAAACACTAATATAAACACTAACTTCACAGTACAAAATGCAATTTAATGAATTATCGATTGTTTACTAATAAATTCGACAAAACATGCATCATTCAAAAGTGTTATCAGTACATAATTATTTGCTAAAACAGTAATGATCCACTCTACCGTCAAATTCAATCATTAAATAACTTCAATAATGTCTATCCAAACATCAACATCCACTTTCCATAAAGAACCCAATTTCATTTTCACTCATCAACTAATCTTCACCAAAAGACGATCGTCAACGCCGGGCAATAAGTCCGAGCATTAGGGCACCACGTCCATTTGACTCTACCGAGCCCGCAAATGCTAAGCAGGGGAGAAGAGCAAAAATAAGTATACTCGCGTTACTGTGGCAGCTGCCCTACACTCGGCCGATCGCCATTAGCGGCCGTGCGTGCGTACGTACGTACGTCGTAGTAATTTGGCGGGAAACGTGAGCGGACTTCGAATCAGACGAGCGCGAGAGGCGCGGATCAAATTGACCCTGGGTCGACGCCTAATTGCCAATTGACGGTTGCGCTAGTGTTGAATTCTCATATAACACGAGCTATCTTCTCTTTCCCCTCCCTGGCTGCAAGCTCTCCACGCATTCTCGAATCGTATGTGCTCTTTCTTTCTGCAGTTTGGTGGTTTTTTTGTTGCGATCGAGGAACGTTTTGCCTTATTGCTTAATTTTTGGTGTGGTGGTTCAGAAAGTGCTTGTAAAGTTTGCAGATGATTAATTGGTTTCTGGATACTTTTACGTATATTATGTTTGTGGATGAGAAATCGTTTGTAAGTGATGGATATTTTTTCAGCAAATTTGAATGATTCATTAATGTTATTAAATTATGAAATTATCCAAAACAAAGTTAAGTACGGTACTATTTTTATCCGATAAAAAAGTTTACTGCGATACTATTACTCTGCGACCAATGACCCGAACTCTTTCGTACTTTTCATCGCGCATACCCATCGAACGTGACGACGCCTACTTGGTCCGTCGCGTATCCGTCGACGGATCCACAGGAATGATTGGCTATTGCATTACGCCAGAGCAGCGACAAAGAGTTCTCGTAAAGGGTTCGTCCGCCGTAATTGCGGTTGATTCGATCTAATCAGTCTGCGCAACTTCGTGGCTTCGGTGCACGAAATTAGATCGGTAAACTATTCAAGAAAATTTATGCCATGATTTCAATTGGTTTATTCCTGAAGATAAGTCATTAATTTTATAGTTGAACTACGCTCACTTCTCGGAATAAGCAGATGAGAATATTATAATCCAGTATGTTTATGTAAGAGGGACAATACGAAGTGGTAAATCCATTCAACGATTTCTATTGTATCTTATAATCTAGAAAACGTTGTTACTAATACTTTGTATAAAAAAAATTACATGATTCTTCATTCAAGGCAATTTCTGCATAATGCCAATAATGGGATGATTTTGCTGGAAATCTTCTAAGCGATTCTGTTCTTATTTCTTTTTTACCATAGAAATTATTATTAGAAAATTACAGGTCTCATGTAATTTATTTAATGGCATTATAATGATATTCCTTTGTTTATAGAAATTGAGTCATCAATATCAGTTGTGCCTTTGTTCAACCCATCTTTTGTTACAGAATCTTTTCGTAAGAGTTTCTATAAAAAAAGTGTATATAAACAGTTTGATAGATGCAAAATATAAAACAAATTTTATTTGGAACATAATCATTCTGAAAAATGTCATTGTTAACTCCAGAATGCAGCGAAACATGATTGAAGTCCGCAAGCTTATACATCTCATTCTCAGACACAACAAGAAGAGTTCAGGAAACTTGGTTCTGTTAGCCCGCATACAGTGCGGCAAAGCGGCAGCTGCAATCCACCACTCAGCCAGCTCGGCAGACGCGCACACACACAGACTTTGCACACTCCCCGAAGCTCGACACATCATAATAGCCGTGTGTGCGCCGCAATAACAGCAGCGTCCCCTTTTATAGAGCGAACAATAAGCCGAAGAAAGCGATTATGCCGACCTTACCGCGCTCTTAATACCTCAAGCAGGTCCCTCAAAAAGGTCTCCTCGAACCTAGATCTCTCGGAGAATGTCGACCTGGCCAATTACTTAGATGACTTCGTCTGGCCCTCCCCGGGCTCTTTCACTGCTCGTCACCCTTTTCCTCGGCCATCCAATCTAAGGCCATCAACTCGCGCCTGCAGTAGCAACGTTTTCTTCGCGCACCGAGGCACCCACAACCACCCGCACACACCGACAAGCAAAAGACGTAGAGGAAGAGAGATAAAGAATCCGAGAGAGAGAGAGAGAGAGAGAGAGAAAGCAACGGCGACGCGTTTTATATACGTCCATCTGAACTCGTCCGTCTTGGCAAACAGCGGCGCACTTACAAAGATCTCGGCGGAGACGAGATGAAGGAGATGTAGACGCGAAGCGGAGGAGGAGGAGGAAGGACGAACGAGGCGAGGGTGGCATAAGACAAAGAGCAGCGGCCGGCGCTCCACGCAATGCGCTCTGTACAGTGCGCGCAGCTGCGTTGACTCAGCTTCAATAATTCACGAGACTGACCGTTGCCAGCGCCGCGCCAATGCGTCTGCGGTCGTGCGCGCGAGATGCAGCAGCAGGCCTTCTTAGCCGGAGTATAGACGAGGTAGGTACGAGACCGCACACTGCCGGACTTTCGTGCTTCCACCCACTACTGCAGCTCCTCGTCTCGCTGAGTGTCTTGGCCAGCTTGTTCCACGATGCACTGTGGCTCTTAGGAGTCCGGCCATTGAGAGGCGTCCAATGATAAGGTGGTCTGTGCACAGCGGACCAGGTCAGATACTAATAATCTAATGGTACCTAGCTGGTGTATCTGCTCTTCGAGGAGGGAAAGTTCGAGGGCTTTGATTCTACATTCACTTGAAGATGGAGATAAGGTGACTTGTGCCATGTTAGATGCGGATGGGAAGCTGAGAATGCGAAGGATGTATGCACGGATACGAGGACTAATAAACTAATGACGTTTTGGCTAGCCTTTGAGAACGCTGACTTGGAAGGGATTCGATTTCAATGTGGTATTTGGATGATGCTGAGATAAGGTCAAGATGGAGAAAGAGCTGAAATCTTGGTGTTTTGAATAAGTTATTTCGAAATTCTTGTGCATACGATACAATTTTTGTAGATCCTATATTATTCACTGTAGTTTTACGACTTTTTATGTAGAATACATTTTGTAAGTAATCATAGAAATATGTATCAATAAATAATATTCTGTAATGTTATAATACTAGTTGATATCCAAACTCTTTTCTTGATCAGTATGCGACTATCCAATATTAGTTCTTTACCATTCAGAGCACCATCATCAAAACGTCCAATATTTTATCTCCCTATTTCCGACTCACACCAAAAACACGACAAAGAAGAACCCGTATCAATTTCCAAAGATCAAAGGCTAACCCATTATTCCAAGCATCTCGCCCAGCTCTACTTCAGACAAGACGAAATTTCGAGTGTCAACGGTGCACAAAAAGGGAAATCCCGTGCACTCGGCACAATCCAGCCAACAAAACGAAGATAACCCAAGCGCCCGACACTCGGCACAGCCTGCGAAAGTAACATCCCAATAGCAAGAGCCAATTAACCTTATACACCAAAGAGCGATAAATAACCGTCGCGTTAAAGGCGCCTCGTGTGACGGGTCAGCGCTGATGCTGCGGCAACGTTAATCGACATCGGGATTCCTTTTCATTTGGCCGAGAGAAAGAGAGATAGAGAAGCGCCGTCGACTAATACTCCGGAGAGAGCCGCAGGGGGATATTGGCCTCGGGCCAACGTCGTCGCCGATTAATCCCCCTGCGTCTTCGCGCGCTCGCGCCTCCGTCCAAGGTCGTCAGCAGGCGCAGCGGAAATAGTTCCCGCACCAAGCGTCGCAGGACGGATATATGCGTGTTGCCGAGCGGAAGAGGACAAACAATGTATTTGTCGGATATGCGTGTGTCGAATCGCTGCTCTCTCTCCCTAGTATATAGGTAGTCGCTCGGTGGCGTGGCTATAAGTTTGACGTGAATGGAAATGGCTGCAGTCGATTGTTCGAACGATTCCCAGAAGCCTTTTATTAGGAGCTGACTGTTGTTTTATTGGGCTGGGTTTGGGTTGGGCTTGATTTTGTTTATTCTTTGAAAGGTTATTTTTATGGTTTTCGACGGTTGATTGCAGGCACGTGCTAATGAAATGAATAGGAAATGAACGCGTGCGTGAGAATTAGACAGTTATAGCGCGAATGGTTATTTAGAAAAGTTTCTTATTTAGAAACGAACTGTAATTATTTTCGACTTATGCTTTATGTGAAGATTGACAGAGAATATTACTATGTAGCTCTTGCGATTTTGTCATTCGATGTTTGATCAATGCTAAAAATATATAGAAAATGATTTTACACTAATGACATAAAAATGGTTAACGAATAAGCCTCCCATGTAAACCTTCTTGCTTGACAGATGGTCTAGTAGCACAGTAAAAATAGGTCTAGGCAAGTATTAAATGTCTTTGCTACACGTCATGCATTATCTATTAAAGAAATGACTTGAGCGAAAACCGTTAGCTGCTTAGAACCGAGTAAAATTAATTTTGCAGTCATCAGTTAACGAGCGAACGAGCATGTACAGAAAAAGGCTGATTCATCGATTATAAAGATACGCTACTAAGAGGTTACGTCTCTGATGAAAAGCGCGATGCGACTTTTATTTTAATAATGTATCATTAGATTTTGAATAATTTTTAATTTCTTGCCATAATTTTTACAGTTAAAAATACTGTCGACAATATTTTACAATATCCGTCGTAATAACAATGTATAAAAAAAAAACATTCATTACTTAAAGCAGAGTGATCAGAGTTTAAAAATAGGCCCTCACTCATTCCCGAACAGCGAAAAACTGTCGGGCCATTAAAGCCGGAGCGGAGCAAGCGATAATTGATGTAAAAAATGCAGCCATCGCCGTGCGGGCGCGACAACAAATTGTCTAATGCCGTTTCCACGTCGAGGCCGACGCGGCTGATTACCCGACACGCACGCACACAGCCGCGCAGCCAGGAGGAAGATTGATGGGAGTTTACCGACTGAAAGGCTGCACTATGCGTACACCGCGCTGGTGTTAGCTCCAAGTCGAGGGGTCAGGATCGGGTCAATTGACAGGGAGGCTCTCGATCGGCCGTTGCTCTCCCTCTCTCTCACTCGCCAAAAGTACTAGAGGGCATCGATCTCCCTCTGAGCGCTTGTAAGCGTCAATCGACAGCTTCACACTTCAGTTTTACGCGAACCGCGCAGAAGACACGGTCAGTGTGACAGACTGAAGTTTTAGCTGACGAGTGGATACGTAGGGAAGGTTGACAAGAGCCAGAGAGAGAATTAGCTGATGTGGAGAGCTAGGAATTAGGACTGGGAAAAGAATTGATGAAGTATTTTTAGACGGCGTTAGGCTTGGAATTAGAGGAGGGTTTCTGTGTGGTCTGTGTGGCGTTGCGACAGTTTTTTGACCTTAGCTATTTATCCAAGTGTTTCCGAAGGCGAGATAGATTGAAGTTTAGCTTTTTACAATTGGATAATGATTGAAGTGACGCAAAGGGGTTAAAAAGTATGCTTTTTCGTGAAATAGATTTTGAACGTTGCTCAGCGCTTAACAACATAATGATAGCGCACTCAGAGCCATGAAATATAAAGAATGATTTCATAAATACATATTACCATGAAGAGTTAAATTTATGGTTAACAATACTCAACCAGACTCTCTGCGGGCAGTAAAATATCCAGTAAAACGGCCAGCCGATAACAAGTTTCTAACTCGCCCGGGCTCACAAGAATTCATTATATTTTCAGCCATCAAAATTCGTACCTAAGACTAACCTAATTACCGCTCGTTTAACCGTCTCGAATGAAAGTCAAATCAGGTGCTCATGCATAATCAGTCCCGACAGCGACGCGGCCTCACAAGATCCATTGTTTTTGAGGCGAGCGCGATCTTCGGTACAAATTTGAAATAGGTCGATAATCGTGGGGAAAGTGGCACACACGTGCGCAGCGCTGGATATACATTGCGTTGTTTTGCGCTGTACGGATTAGACGGTGGGAAGGAGGGGGAGCCGACAAATTTTGCAAGACGCGCACGCGACCAAATCGCACGGATTAATGCAGAGGGGGGAGCGAGAGCCAAGCTGCCAGTGTGTTTTCCACGTTCGGGTTAAAATTTAATTTCCAATCGAGCCGATCGCCGCGAGCTCGGATTTATCGGTCATCCGTGAGTTCTGAATATTCATGGAAAGCGGATAATGGCCGTGGCATTGTTTGCGGAAGAAAAGGTTTTTCATGTTTAATAATTTCCGCGGGATCTGCGGAGGCCGTTAAAAAGGAGAGCGAATCATTCGGTGAATTAGCGTCTTTCTTTCGCGATGGTGAATTATAGAAGAAGAGATTGAGTTTTTTGCCGGAATTAGCATACAGTCTTTGAATTATGGATTGGATAATGCGGGTTTTTTTTAGTATTTTTCATATTATAAAAGGTTTCTTTATAATAACAAGTTTTTGTTTGAATTAAAATAAAGTAAATCTTAATTAAAAATTTTATTTTTAATTTAAATTTTTGTTTTAAATTTGCTACAGTATCCAGTTATTAAGTTTGTAATGTGGTATAATGACAGTATCCAGTATATTTTGATAACAAAAGCAAATCCATTATACGATTTGGAATATAAAATTAAACATATCTTTTGTTCATTTTAAGAATTCGAGATAAAATCTCTATAAGATATAAAGTAATAAAAAAGTTTTTTAAGAATAATAAAATTCTTTGTAAATAATTAAGATTACTTTAATTTAAATTGAAAAATAATTTTGTCTGCAAATCAATGAATTTTGTAAAAGATATCTAAATTTTTTGGTATTATAGTTTCAATATATTCTATAGGGACAAAGATGTTTTAGATGTCAACTTTACATTCGAATTAGAGATTTGAATTTCAAAAAAGTTAAAATTTCAAAATACAAAATTTAAAACATTTGTTTAAAAATAGAAAAAAAATGAAAAATAAATAAATCTCTAATATATATGTAAGTAATAATAATACTAATCAAACGAATATAAAAAATAAATTTTCCAAATTTTTGAAATTTAATTTAACATACGTAGACATGTAATGCGAATTTAAAATTTTTTTAAATTATTTGACAATCAAACATTTCAAAATACAAGGTTAATAAAAGAGTTTTGACTTCATAAATAACCACTCTCTCACACTTTAAAATACATAAAATAAAAATATCACTCGGCAACATAAAATAATGAAATGCAAAGTTGCACGCACACTTCCAACTAAAACTATCTTTATCTACCGACGTTTCCACATTTCCTTATTACACAAAACATTAACCCAGCACCGCAATTCAATCTTATCGAAGCTCTCACACATTTTCCTTTAAAAAACTAATTTCTCTTCGTGCTCACGTCGACGCTTCACCATCACACTGAAAAGGCACACAGACCAAAATGCTATATAAGCACAAGACGACGATGCGTCATCGGACGCGGCGGCTGCTAGAGAGAAAGAGAGAGAGAGAGAGAGAGAGAGAGAGAGAGAGAGAGCCATTCATCCGGCGCTGATTAAAATTCGCGTCTCGTACGACGGAAGTTGCCTCGGCTACGAAGAAGGACGACTTTGGGCATCGGCCTGCGATCGAAATTGAGTGCTCGATCCTCTCTTACTCCCCCCCTCTGCGACTGCTTTCTAACGACTGCTCGCTCGAATATTAAATAGTTATTGCTTGTATTATACGTGGCTTGTGGGGCTTGGGATATTAATGCATGGATTTATTTCTTGTATATTCCGGCTGATTTCCTTTGAAGTTTAAAAATTGAATTTATTGATTTCCTTTTATTGTGCAATGGTCATGTATTTTTTGTGTTAAATAAGTGATTTTAATGTTTGTTAACGGATTTTATTCGATTTAAGGTTTGATATATTAAAAAAATGTCTGTCGATCATAAACTGAATTGAGTCATTAATATTCTTGTACGTCTTGATGTGAAAATTACTGTGTTGAAGTCAAAAGTGGAATTATTAAATATTTTTAAACGGGAGGCTGTAAATGATGAAATACTAGATGTCCGGAGTTCAAAATACTGGTAATAAAGTCGATAAAACTTTGTGTGAAACAGGTTTCAAGAATAAAATTAGCGAATAAGGAAACACGTTTTTCTTATTTTAAATTTATGATTTTTAATAAATTAACGTTAGTAATTTTGTAAAATTAAGTCTTGAAAATATGACAATTGATTGTTGAGTTATAAAGTAAATTGTAAGCTTAATAAAAATAATATTCTGACACTACCCTGTATATAAAATTAAACTCAGCATTTAATCAAAAGTATCTGCAAAAGGACAACCACAAGTCACTATCACTTTTTGAAAACCGACTTTCCAACACAGCAACGCCGACCTTCGACCGTCTTCAGTCGTTCATAACCAAAACACGGGGTCCATCGTAACCATTACGTAACCAGCCCCGCTGCCTGCGGCAACGCTGGCCTTCGAGAGTTAAATATTTGATCTCCTGCACGCGTGGCCAAAATCAAATTCAATTATTCAGGCAGCCGTTGAATTCGTGCAGTTGATTCTCAGGCGAGCAAAATTCTCGAGGCTGTGTGCATTTCAAAGCGACGTAAAGTTGATTGAAAACCGATTTTTGGCCCGAGGATCTTATAGTGGTTCTTTTGTTGAAAAAAGCGCGTTGGCGAAAATGGTTCCTCGTGGAAGTTGCTTTGACCTGGTTTTGTTGAATTTGGAGTTGTGGAGGATGATAATAGGCAATTTATTACTGTTTTGTGTTAAGTAATTTGGTTGGAAGGAAGTGGTAATTAAACTTAATCGACTGTGAAGGAAGAAAACAATAGCTGCAATTTCGGTAACAATGAATCATTAAAAAGCTGTTTTGCATATTTTCGTGTGTTTTAGGAAGAAGAATCGAACGTTAATCGACATTTCAAAAAGTCTAAAAAAATACATTTATCCTAACTGCTTGTTTACAGCACAAATAGATGTTTATATTGTTTGAAGCTTTAAATATAATGATCTAATAGCTATTAACGAAAGACGATTTAGTAATGACGTAAGTTTTACTGACATTGATCGTGATGTAATTTATAGTGATGCAATAAATTATAGCTATATAGTTGACACTTTTATTTGATATTTAAGTGTATTAATAGTAAATTTTTAAAAACTAAATTAAAATTTCGAAATAGTATAATTTATTATATTTTGACTGCGACTATAATAAACTACCCACTGCTGATCTTATAATGTACGCTAGATACTTTACAAAAATAACTAATTTATGTATTTTATAAAGTTATATCTATCTATTTATATAAAAAATTACCTAAAAATAAACTTGGTTCTCAAAAGAACTCTAACTCAAAAATTCTTTCACCACCCCTCACTTTAAAACTTTTATTATACTACGAAACCCAAAGTCTCCATTACCTCCCCCTCCACCAATATCCCGAAACCTATCAAAATTTTGAAAACCACTCGTTCGCAGTTCAAATATTTAAATACAACACATTGCTAACCTCGTAACACAGCAAGCCCTCTATACACCTCTCTCGCGAAGTTGGGAAAACTTTTATTACCCGCCGGCAGTCAAGACTCGCAGTTGAAATATAAAGGGCTGCGAATCTAGGAGCCCCGGCAAGAGAAGGCAAACCGGAGCGAAATGAAATGCAATTTCGCCCAAAATGAATCATCCGGTTTTTCGCGCGAGGCATTCGACGCCGGGAAATACGAGTGAGCGAGAGAGAGAGAAAGATCGTAAACGTCCCTCTGGCAATTCCTAGCTAGCGCGCCCGTAATATCGCCGTCGCGGAATTTCGATTACTGGCGCGCGGGTGCATGTATGTATATACATACGTATACATACGTATAGGTTCGCGCACGCACGCGCGAAGAAAAGGAGGCCGTTGCGCAACTGCGAATCTTTTCTCCCCCCCTTCTGAGCAATACTGGCGCACTCTTGACCCACCAACACACTTTCACTTTTTCTAAGCCGGCTTTTATAGCGCCGGTCCTTTCTAGCGAATCGCTACTTACTTCCGATATATTCGCGGGGATAGCGATCGCGCGAGAAAGTTGCGAGCGCGCTTTTGTTACCGAGCGCGCGGGCCTTTGAGATTATAGCGCGCGAGTCGTGATTAATTTGAGGGATCGAAAGTGAGGAAATGAAATTTCGTTGGAAAGTGAATCGGTTGGCGATTTGATGGGACGGGGAGATGAGAGTGGCGCTTGGTGCAGCTTTGGCTGGGATCGAAACTTGGTCATGGGGGTCTATTTTGTAAGGATAATCCTAATGTTAAATGTAATTAAAGCTGGATTTTACATGCTTTTGTATATCTATATATAGTGTAAATAGCGCGAGTTAGCATTACTGAATAGACCTCCTGCTTTTACTGCAGCTTTGCCGGTCTATGGTGAAATTTTAACGTTACACGATCAATATTATAGTAATGTAATGTATAGTAATGTTGACTGATATTGATGATTGATTAATTAATTGGTATCAGGGGCTGTAATTAATGAACAAGGTACATTTAGCTGACACGCGCTGAATATTGAACACGTGTGTAGTGTGTTTGACGGATCAATTATTTTATTGGACTGAACGAACTACGTAAATGTAATAACTAAAATAAAAAAAGGCAATAAAGCATTAAGATTTAGGTGTATTAGACCCTAGCTAGGTCTTTCCTTAACCCTAACTCACACAGTTCTATTATTCATAATAAAGTCTATTCAGGTCCTAATTATAAGGCCTACTTAATTAACAATCCAAATATCACTCGATCATCCAACCATCGACCATATCCACCAATAACCTCAGGTAAACACTGCGTTCCTCAAAAGCAACCGCGCATAAAACCGCGTAGAAAATCCAGCGAGGCCGCAGGAACATTGTGCCACAAAACCAAAAACCTTCGACCTCGCAATTTTTCCGCGCTCGCGCTCGCTCTACTTTTAGTTTCAAATGTAGCCTACTTCCCCGGAGCCGAAGATTCCAGCGAGCGCGCGCTCGCAAAATTGCGATGGAAAACGGCGAGATAAAGTCCGCCTCCTTTTTTCCGCTCAGTTAGTCGCGCGCGCGGATTTCCCGCTTTTACTGCGCGCACGTCCGGCGAGTCGTGACTCTCGTTCTCGGCTCTCTTCTGAGAGAGTCCCGAGGAAAGTTCAAAAATCACTTGAAAGTTTTTCTCCTCTTTCCAGCGCGTTCTTATATTGTTTCTGTTGAATTGCGTTTACTCATAAATAATACGTTTGAGCGACTTTACGTTTTTCCTCGGCCGGAGCTGCGGGTCGTCAAAAAGTTTCTTTTTGATTTATAAATACTGAGGAGTCGGATTACGGGGATGCGCTGCCCAAGCTCGAAGTCTTGTATTATTCAAATGATTAATTTAAAAAGGTCTTGGGAAATGGAATTTATTACGGCGCTTTTTTTTTAAACTGTTATCATTACGGGATTCAATATGTATACGCGCAACACTTTTAACAAAATTGAATTCGAAATAGTAGTTTTTCAGTCTTTTTTTAAGAAAAAAATAAACGGAAAAACAATTATACATCTGAATGAAGCTAGTAATAAAACCAGACAATCGGAGAAAACAATAGGTATGCAGCAAGGTAATAGCAGTAATAAAGTAGAAAATAACCATGTTCTTTTAGTGTGATCGATCTTAAAGTGGAATATGCCACATTTTACGTTCCGTACACAACTTTCAAAAGTAAGAATATTGTCTTATTAATATTTAAACAATCTCCTATTTTGCGTATCTTATTTTATTGAAAAACTATTCTGCGTAATATTTAGTATATCTGGGTCATATACAGCTGTATCATCAAAACATTAAAAATTTTAAATTAACTTTAAGCGTTTATCAGAACCAGTAAAACGGAATTATGACGCAATACTTTTTTCCGTGTTTCTATTTACGCAGCTTTTATAATCCGTTATTAATTTTATTACTTTAATCAAAAAACTCTGCTCACAACACAAAATTAACCTTTACATAACCAAATTGATCATTTTACAACCGTCATAACCCAAAGAAAAAACTCCGTAATCAAAAAAACACATTCAAACCGCCCCCAAAACATCCTGCACCCCAACAAAAAAAAACCCCTTCCCTCTCATTCCCAGGGCGACTTGCCGCGCAAAAAAGACGCAACGAGCCGCATCCTCTACGCACGTGCAATTCCAAATCGAAGCGCCGAACTCGCGTGTGCCTCGCAGAATGGCGAGATCGGCCTTTGTGCCATTGCCTTTTCCCAGAGAGCGAGCGGATCCCGCTGACTTTTCGCGCCTCGGTGGCGCGCCGCAATAATTGTCCATTGTTCCGGAGCGTTCGTTAAGAGTCGCGCGCGCGCGCGCTCGTTATATGCAAGAGAGAAAGAGCGAAGGGTGCACCGCTGTGTGCAATAGCGTAAGAGATTTTTTCTTTTTTTTTTCAGTGGTGATGGGGTGCGATATGGGAGCGGAGGTTGATTGCGCGACGGTTTACCTTTATTGGTAATTATTCTTGGTGGGGGGGTTGTGCGGAGCGAGGAATGATTGTTAATTGTGGTGGGTTGTGATGCACTTTTTTGGTTGAGATGTTTTGAGATTGATTATGTTTTTGATAAGGTTAGATTTCTGAGAATTGTAAGTGAGAATTAGAATATTTTTATTTTGTCTGAAAATATAGCAATGCGAGTTGCTACACTTTATTATATTTTAACAAGAATATTTAGGATACTTTCAACATAGATTTTAATATACCAAGAGCTAAATACTCGTTTACATATCTAATACTTTGATCCCTGTTTTTCTTCGCGCCTCAGACATTAAACTGTCAAAACTAATAGCGGCCAACATCATTTTCACGCAACAAAGTAATCCAAGCTAATGACGCCCGCTGCAATAATTCATTGCAATCATAAATCCACAAATCGCAGTTCATCAAGCGCGTCCTCACTTATTTACGCACGAGCCCCCGAAAAATATTTTCTTAAACCATCTCCCCCGCCTTACCCAGAAAATCTCGCCCGCCTCCTGGACGATAATTTTCGAGCAGCCGCTCAAACAACAAACACCCTAACTCCTCAGCATTGAAAAAGCTACACGGAAAAAAACATTAATTGAGCGCGACTACCACTCCCCCTTCCACAAAACTTGTTTCTCATCTTATTTTTCAGTCACTTAACGCCGACGCCGGCAGCTTCCGTTTCTCCGCCCCTAAGCGCGCGCGCGCGCGCGTCGAAAATAGCTTAATCCCAACACGCGGCGCGCTGTTCCGAAAATACGTCCCAGGAATTGTGCGGGTGCGAGAGTGAAATGGTAGGCTGCGCGCTCTCTTGCTCGATTTTTCGATGCGCCATGCGTCTTGGGACCAACGAGACTTTTCTGAACGGGCGAGGGTTATTTGTTTGAGTTTCTCGACGACGAGGCGCGAAATAACGAGAGTAGTTGCTGGGTCGCTGTTTTTGCTTATTGATGGTGATTATTGAAGAGCTCTATTTTTTTAGGGGGAAATTTTCAAGTCATTTTTGTGAATTTGTGGGTTAAGAATGCTAATGTTAAGGTTGGATATAAATAATGTAAATGTATTATGAATTTTTTAAAAATTTCTACTTAATACGAAATTAAGCGGCTTTAAATCTTCTTAGTTTGAAAGTTTCTTGGAAACATTTATTAGGATTTAGTTATTATTGAGTGTGTCCTTTATAAAGAGGAAACTTGTTTTCTGAGAACAAGATTAAAAGTTTTACGTATTTCTCATTAAAGTAAAAAATGTTAATACTAATACTAAAAATGTTTGTTATATTTAATTTTACGGGTTGCATTTAATAATTCGACTTTAAAATATTTTTATGAAAATGTACTTTGAAATTACATTACAGAATTAAGTTATCATTGTATAGCTTGTAAAAAAGCCCAACTTCTTATCCGCGAACGAGATTAAAAATTCCCCGTTTTCAAAGCAAAAAATGTAAAACTCTTTACAATATTAAAAAGAATGTAAAATTTACTTTCGCAAAAATGTACAAACTCCTCGCAAAATTAAATTTCTCTTAAACCCAGGCCATTTTCCACTCGCTTTCCTCTTTCTCCCACATAAAAGAAACAACGCGCGTTGTTTAAAAACAAAGTCGCAAAAAACCCCGTCCCCGTTCTTCTTTCCATTTTCCATCGGGCAAACCCGAGCGCACGAAAAAGTGCACCATTTGCGTGATGTACAAGCTTAATAATTTCAAATGTTGACCGTCGCTCTTCCAGATAAAATGATAAAAACCACATCTAGCTGTTCTCGCGCCACTGAACTAATACGCGGAGAGCAGAAAAGGCAGCGCTCGGTGGGCGGCGGATTAATCTTTTATCTCGCTGCGGAAGCTGAATATAACAACGCCAAGACGCCCCTTCGATTAATCGGGGCCGAGCCAGATGCTGCTGCCGTTCTCGTTTTGACGCAGAGGGTCGCGACCGTAAATACGAGAAAAGTTACTCGGCGAGGTTCGATCGAGTAATTGGCTGTTGGTTCTGATATTTTGTATGGGTAGCAAATTGATTGTTGTGTGTCGTGCTCAAAAGCGAATGTACTTTCATAATTTTCTGCTCGGTGAGCCTTGAGCTGGTAGGAAATGTTTCGTTTGACTTTTTTTTGTGTTCAGAAGAAAAAGAAAGTTTTCGAATGGAAAATTCAAAAGGCAATAATAAGCAATTATTAGTCTTAACTAATTAAATTTCTACTTAGATTCTGTTAAATTTTTATTTTATATTTTAGTTTCATTTAGCTTTACTTTTTTTATTTGTAAATGACTATTTATAACTTTAAGAATTCAGAAATTTAATCTACAAACTTCGAGAAGATTAGTCATCATAAAAAAAGACAAAATGTGCGTGAATTAATAAATTTACAAATATTATTAAAGTTTTAAAAATTAATTCGTAAATTTTTGAGTTATTTATAGAAAAAGAGAGGCGATTTAAACTAGTTTCTCTACAAATAAATAAAGACATATTATCCAATCAAAATTAACAGAATATCGAAGTGAAACCGAACCTAAGCATTGACTTTGACAATTTTACGGTTTTTGCTAAAATCTAGACGCACATTTTTAAGAAAACATCAAGAAGTAATCAAAATAATTGTTTAATTATTTTTATTACTTCTTGATGTTGAATGTTTATCCGCAAACAACCTAAATAGAAACAATGGCTACATCATAAACTCAATTTGCCAATCTCTCTTCTCGATGCCTAAAGTACATAATTCGCTTTTGGTTGGTCAAATCCATCCATCAATAACAGATGTTGACCAGACAGGAATTACGATCTACTAATAAGGACTTTAATTACGATCTGTAAATAGTTACAACAGAGTCTGAATCATCAGATTAAGGCCCGCCTTGATGAAGTGGATTGTAATGACCATGAAATGTTGACACTTTAAATGATAACACATAGTCGAAATTGAAAAAAAATTTCCATAAGGTTCTCAAATTAAAAATAGAACTTAAATGGGCCTAACACTATACTATTGTACATAGTAATATTATAATCGTTACTTACTAAAAAATTAATAAAATATAAGTTTCAAATCTAATATACTGAACTAACGAAATACTAGAAGAATTACAAAATTTACTTCGAAAATAACCTCCTATATAAAAAAAATTCGTGCTAGGATTAAAGATTAAATCAGACAATGTGTATGCCCGCGCTGCTCGTCAGGTGCGCAAAGTTGCGGCAGGAAGCCGCGTTTTCCCTTACCGCCACGTGCCATTCACGCCGATTGCGTTATTCAGTTTGCCAACGATTATTATGCAAACTCGCGTCCTTTACTCGTGACGTGCCGACACTGAAATGCTAGTATCTTATTGAATCAAGATATTTTATAACAGTTTTTTTTTTCACCAACGTCAATCGTGTAAGTCGCAGTGGATAAAAGTAGTCATTGTGAAAAAACTTTCATTGATACAAATTTCAATTGTTTTCTTTTAAAAAATTTGGAATGTTGAAGTGAAATGAAAGTTTTTTTCTACAATCCATTTCATCTTATATATAAATAAAAAAAAAACGTAAAGATCGTATATTTTTTTCTTTTTTTTTTACTCATTCTTACATATGTGCACATACGTAAATAATTTGTTTAGATCTAAGTTACAGGAAGTCGAAATTTTATTAGTCTTTCGATTATGGACAATTCTGATGTCACATATCATGATAGTATATACTATGTATTACATGTACAGATATCTATAGATATCAACATTGGATAAACTTACTAAAAGAGAGCCTGGCATCCGGGATATGTTTTTAGATATCAAAATATGAGGAAAACCGGAATTTTAGACGCAAACTTTTTAATAAACTCAAGTTATTGATATATGTTGCTTTATTTTTAAGAAATATTGAAATAAATGCTATTTTTCAAACCTTTTTTATCTAGTAAATAAAATTAAACTAGATGAACTAAGTTTTTATTTGCTTTTTGTAAAATTAAAATATACTTTTTTCTCAAAAGTTATAACAGTTTACATTTAGGGATCAAAAAATGTATAAATAATAAACAAAATTAAAGTAGTAGGTTTGCTACAATTTTATTTCAGGTTCAATTATTATTATTTTTGAATAAAGTAGAATCTTTTAGCTTTGCAAAAAGCTCATGCAAGACATTTTTAATCTAGATAAAAAAGATATAAAAATAGCGTTTTTACAATATTTCTTTATAATAAAGCTAAATAGATCAAAAGTATTGATAGCTTCGAATTTTAAAAATTATTAAGTTCTAAAAATCGAACTTTTTTTATATTTTGGCTTTTAAAAATTCATTCTAAAATTTAAACAAAATTCATGACCTAAAGCCCTACTAATTGTTCACCTAGAACTCCTCTAATTGTTCACCTTTTGAAAAACAAATAATACGGATCAACTAATTCTTTTTACTTTCTACCTGTCGAATATAACAGATTTTTTAATGTAAAACCTGCTAGTTCAAAGCAACAATAATAACATGCTAAAATAAACACAGTATTCGTTTAGCAGAATTGCTTTATTTTCATATTCTTCAAACAAAAACAGCGTGTAACGTTTAAATTTACAACCAACTATACACGTCAACAACGTTAAGCTCTTCACTTCGTCGCTCGCCCAGTCGGTTCCATTCCCACAAAGAAACTAATTTTCTGTTGAATTAGACCCGTCCAATAAATATGCTCGTACGCTACACGAGTAATCACCGAGTTAATGATTCGACTTCTACACAAACGCGCGCAAACACACAAAGTAACACCCACACACACACACCCATCCATATAGGCATACACGCACGAATTGCGCAATGTGCTCCTCCGGGATTTGGGGCCGGATTCTACGCCATACATGTTTCATTATTAACGAAGTACCTGTACGGAGTAACCCGACATTGCACGTAAGCCTACGTACTCAGCTGGATTATGTAGAGCCGCTATCGAGGCGAAAATAAGAAAACCAGATAGGAGACGCGTTGCGTCAGGTGGCCTTGAAAAGCGCGAAGAAAAGTCGAGGCTTTCCCGAGCCGAAGTAAACTCGAGACGCGCGACGCGCGGCTGTGACATAAGTGAGTAGGTTGCGTGAGGTCGTCTGGTGGAACATCTGATCTTTCCGGATGCGCGAGCGAGCGGTGAAGCATGTCGGCCTTTTTTTTCGTTGTTATTTTAAGAATTAAAGGTAGGGGATTGGAGGCGTTTGAGTGGTTTTAAATTGATGGTTGTCCCGCGGCTTGTGAGTACGGAAGATATTTGCATGTGTGATTAGGCGTTAATTAGCTTTTGTCTGAGTCTTTAAGAAGTTGAATACAATGATACTTGTTTCAAAAGAGATGAGAGAAAATGGTGAACGGATGAATTAGTTAAATTAAGAAATCGGAAAATAATCTTAAATAAAGTTTAAAATTGTGTGAATTGATGGAAATTATTCAAAAATAAATTGAAGTTGTAACATTTATAAAAAACTGTTGCATTATTTTTATCAGTTTTATTCCATTTTTATTATGCAAACACTTGTAAGCACGAAACATTTTACCCATCGAGTAAGTGATATTGATTTCTTTTTACTCTTCAAATTTCTCACATAGTATTCAAATATTTATTTACATTTACAAGAATTCCAGTTACATAAAAAAAGTTATTTCTATATGACATTATTTTTACTTGGCCGCTTCTTGTTGGATGATCTTTTTTTTTATTAAATAGTATCATAAAAACTATCCAGTTTTCCTCTACGATACGCGTATCCATTCAGTCATTATCACTCATTTTATAATTCCCCCACACTCTCCATCACCTCCAATAAATAATCCTAACAAATCCTCCACTAAAGACCTCCACCCCTTCGCAAACCCCTTAAATCACACTACGATTTACAAAACGCTCCTTCGCTCGCAATTTTAAACCTATATCCAGCTCCACTCCCTTCTCCCAGCAAGAAAAAGAAAAAAGAAGAGAACTCCCGCTTATGCTCACCTCCCGTTAATAACCGCCGCTCGTATTTACTCTCGCAGAGTCCAACGACTCCTAGCGCAATTTTCCAGCGCGTCGCACCGAGGCTCTCGACCCTCTCTCGTCTCGCCTATATCCAACAGCCCCGCGAATAAACGCGCAGCTCTCGCCATCATTCATACACAGCTAGGAGGCGCGCGCGAGCCGAGAAAAGCCGCAAGGCGCGTTCACGGAGGCCTAGTGGGAAGACACGTGCCGCTAATGAGCCGGGCCATGTACAAAAGCTAGCGCGCCAATTACACTAGCGCGTCGCGACACAAAGCTAGCCTGACGCACGTTCGAAGAAAGAGAAAAAGTAACAACGAAACGCGAGAGACTCGGCGACGCTTCGTGTGCGCGGCTGGAATTTCGAGGAGGAGTCGGGGAATTTTTACTAAAATTTAATTAAAAGAAGACGAGGGGGGTGCGAGGTATTTAGACAAAGGAGTCGGGTTCATAATACTGGGAGTAAGAAAGAGCTCGTGTTTTGGCGTGTATCTCGTTAATATTTCTTAGATTGCGTCGGCTTCCTGGGGAGTTGTAATGGAAAATTTGTTTAAATAGCGCTCTCAGATGTTTATTACGTTTGGATGTGAAGGCAGGTACGGTTGAATGGGCATCGGCGTGTTTCTCGCTTTGTGTTGAAAATTAATAACTGAATGAAGATTTTAATTGCTGCTGCATTAAAGTTATTTTAGGTTGGTATAAAAACATTATTATATTCGAACAATAAAATAATGACGTATTTTTAAAGAAATTTAGTATCTATTGATATTATCTCTGGGTACACTAAACGATATATTTACACATTCAAATAAAATCGCTATTTATTATCGAAAGTGAATACAAATAAAATCATATTTACTAGAGGGCAATTATATTTCTAACAGATACATTTTATTATAAAAATTCAAAATACATAATACTTACAATTATCTTTATATAACCGTATTTAATGATGTTTCAAATCGACATTGATTATAGCCATTCAGTTAAAAAGGATATTAAGTTTATCTCCGCAGACGTAATCGTCAATTAAACCCAACAAAAAACATCAATGACTGATTCCAAAACACTTCCTCCACTACACCACTAAAGACTCGCTTCGCCTTCAACCATCTCCCAAACGCGAAAAAGCAGCAAAAGAAGCTCCGGCTATTTATCACTTAAGCCTAATCCCTTAATTAACCATTCACCAACCGCGCAAAAACACCGCAGCGCAGAAAAATCGCACAAAAAAGAAAGAAAAGCACAGAACCGTCCCCTCGCTCGCACAAAGACTAAAAAAAAAAAGTAGAAGCGTCGAACAAAAATCCTCGGGCAGAAAAACCGCGCGAGGGTCGAAACGAAAGGGATGCGCGCCGCGGGGGCGGAGGCAACCCCCCGTCAAAAATATAATAAAAAGGGGGAGAGATAGCTCGAGTGCACGCGACAAACGAAACTAAAACAAAGCTAGGAGGCACGCGAGCTGAATGCGTACACTCGACGAGAGCATCGATCGCGAAACAACGTTGCGGAATATTACGGCGCGGGGGCGGCGTTTATGCTTTTTAACAGAGGCCCGGAGAGGGAGGGATGGTGGGAAGAGAGCAGGGGAGTCAATGCGAGGGTGGTTCCGTGCTGTGCTTTATACGTCTCTTCACGTATGTCGCATTAGTTATTTCGTAAATGACGAGAAAGCGAGGCGTGTGCGTATTCTTCTCGAGTAGTGCTTCTGCGTGCGTTGGTTCCTTTGAAAAAGGAAGGAGCGAGGGTCTAATTAATGTTTCGCGATTTTTTTCATGCCCGCCTTCGGGGGGTGATTTATCAGCCGCGGGGGGCGATGCGTTTGATGAAAGAATAAGTTTGGGGAGCGAGTGCTCTTGAGGCTTGGAGGTTTGTGTTTCGGATTCGACTTTTTAATAAATAATTTTTAAGGCATTAATTATTAGAATGCGAGGGATCGTTCGTCTTTTGAAGGATTTTCTGTATAGTGAAGCTTTATATATTCGCTTGATTTATAGTGTTGCGCTAAATGTACCGCAGTATACGCAGGTGGAATAATAAGGAAGTTTATAAGTACTGATACGGAGTAGAATGAGAATTATGCTAGTTTGCATGCAGCTGAAATCTTAAAGGGTCTAACTTACTTTCGTTGAACATTAACAATAGAGCAATTAACGATGAAACTATGTAAACAGAAATTATTCCGATGCGATGGGTATCACTATACGAGTTTAATAACTCTCAATTATATACGTGCAGTACATCCATGCTATAGTTGAGGTTAATAAGTCCATACGTGTGTGTTCGCGTGCGCCTTGGCTTCGTTATTACACTGATAGAGACGCATTAATTACTCACAATGCAATATTTCCGCGAATCTAGTTCCATAGCAAAACTCTAGTACTATGTACATTACATCATTAAAGATTCACCAACAACAATCTAATAAAATCTTATCACAATTCCTTACCTAAATTTCCCATCACAAAACCCAGGGTCCACTTCATCTCTTAAATTACAAAAGACTACAAGCGCTTCCAATCAGAGGGCTCAATCGAGAACGAGCCCCCAGGACAATAAAGCCCAGCCAAGCCTCGAGAGCCGCGAAAAAGATCCAGAGCTCCGTCCGTATATTTCCTCGGATACTCAACGCCGCGATTTAATTAGAGCTCGCGCCAGCTACACGGAAAAGACGCGCGCGCGCGCACCGAGCAATGCTATAGCAGGAAGCGGCAATTAGTCTCGCGTGTCGCGCTCGCAGCGTTCGCGTAATTTAATCAAAGCTGCGCGCTGCTACTGCAGGCGCACGGCACAGATCGTCAGCCTCAATAGGCCGTGGCCGTGTAACGGCAAGCGGTTATGTGAGAAACGCGCCGATGTTGAGAGAGCCAGGTGTAAGGAGGGTAATGAGCGAGAGGTAGAGAATACCGGAAGTCGGCTATTATTGCTGGGATGAGGTGAGCGGGGGCTTGGACATTGTTGCTGGGGAGTGATGGCTGGGTAGAGAGGTGTGACAGGTTTGATAGTTTAGAGGAGATGGGGAGTGATGGATTTATGGTTTTTTGATAAAAGGTTGGTTATGGGATGGAGAATGAAAGGATTGTGTTGCAATAGTAGAAATACATATTTTTTCTAGAAACTGAGATTGGAAAAGTGAGAATTTACATTGTATCTTCGGCAGAGTGTCTTTGAAACGTATTAGTGACGGCATTAGCTGGTTTGCTTCTGGATAAAAGAAACCGGTATTGATATTTAAAGCCTTTGACGTGGTATTTAAATAAATATTTTAGTACCACAAAGGCCATAAAAATTACTTTTTAACTTTTAACCAACAATGACGAAACTCCACGACGCCTGCAATAAACCGTCCCCTAAAACAAAAAACACCCAACCCAAACAAGCCATCGCAACCGCAACTTCTAAAACGCTCGCTAACCACATGAAAGCCAGGCGGCAGTAGCATCGAGTTCCCTCGACATAACTGAGGTCCGGCTCTCAATCGTCCACAGGATCCGTATCGAAAATCGCAAATGCAGCGCTGCTCGCAGCATCTCGCGTCCTTATCGAGCGAGAATATCAGCGGCTTCCCGCGCGCGCGCGTGCAGACTTAATTAAGCGGCTCTGATCGTGGGTGGACGGCCGGCGCTGGCTCTGCAGGGACGGCAAAATTACTCGCTTCCTGGTTGACGAGTGCGCGCTAGCGTGGCGGTGCTGCGGCGATGCCTAGGCCGGGATATACATAATTCGTTCGGACGACGACGACGACTGGGCGACGTGTGCTGCTCGGGCGCTTGTTAAGGTTCTCTATATGTCTCTCTCTCGCGCTTCGTTGTCCTGCTTCCGTGATTATCGTAATTTCGCGCCGATTTCGCCTTGTAATTGAGTGGAAGTGAGCGCACTTTTCCGGCTGTGATTGACGCGCGTCGGGTGTGGATTAATTTCTTTTTGTTTGCTGGGGTTTGTTGAGAGGAGATGAAATTGTCGTTTGTGTGTCTAGAGAAAATAGTAATTTTTTTTCCTTTTGTCTTCGCGATTAGTATTGTGCCGTGTTGTTTGCGGTGACGAGAAAAACTTATGTTGTGATGTAATTCCAATTTGATGTAGAATCTATTTATAAAAATGATTATCATGATTGAAGTGATTTTTATTTGACCTATACCAAATGAACGATAACTACCATCATTTTCTAAAATATATTGTGTATGAGGTACAATAAATATATTTATAATGATAAACCCTTCCAAACTTAATCGGTATTGCAATATTACGCAACATTTAGAAACAAAATCAACAATCCAAATCACAAACGACACTGAAAATCTCATAATGATTTACTCTAGCATTAAAATTTTTCCTATAGATACAAAGATTTTCGTTCTCTAATTCTTTTATTTTTTCAGATTATTAAAAAGCTTCTTAAAGCTAAAAATTAAAATCTGAACCGGCGCACGAACAATGGTATCTTTTCGGAGGTGAAAACTCCACAAAAGGTGCCATAAAAGATTTATTACCTCCATTTTCTTAGTTTAGTTTCCAAAATTCTTTTATTCATTTTGAGATTATCAGTATGTACGCCTTCCTCGAAACACTTTCTATCCCCAATTACTATTCCACAGATTAGAAGATGTTGTTCTACTTACTCACAACGCTTAACATTCTTTGCTATTAGATTTGTGCAGTGAAACTTACCTGAAACAAAAAACACAAACAAAATGAATATGAATATATATCATCAAAACATACTTATCAATGGTAAAATAATCATAACTTAGATCTAAGATAATAGGAATTCAAACAGGTTGGGTCATTGTGCATTGTTATCTATTTTTGTTTTCGCACTTTTTCAGAAATCAATGAAGCAAGGATCAGCAGCTTACGGTCGAAAATAAATCTGACCGATCGGAGCTTAAAGATAAGAACTGAAACATGGCTTCGTTTACCGTCTAATAAATCAGGTCAATTCACGATTCGATGGCCAAGATTGTTCGTTTGTCAAATGCAAGGAGATAGAGCAAGTGCCAAATTGCCGTCGCTGCACCTTAGATTTTCTTCCACGAACTTGTCGAATTCTTTTTTCGGAAGAAAAGAGAAAAATTCGCGACGACGAGTCTAATGGATCAAGGTCTTTTATATACGATGAAAGCACATCTTCAAGGCCGATAATTTACGCCTCACTTAACAGTCCTGCTCTTAATGCGAAATTTATAATATATATTTTCGCATGGGCGTTCGTTTCGTGCTATTTTCGTAAGTATTGCAAATGATTTTTATCAGTTGTATTAATTATCTTATTGTTAACATTAATCGGAATGAATTTATTCATAATTTTGCAGAATTAATCCGTTATTAATCATGTATACGTGTTCAATATTTAATTACAAACTAGAAAGCACAAAATTTAAGAAAGAACAAATTATTAAGAAAAAAATATTTTGAGCTACACAAAGTCTATTAAATTCAAACTGCATTTTAAAATAAATTATTACAATACATTGGAATAAATAAGGAATAGTTACAGGATTCCTTCATAAGAGTTTTGTCGATAGATAATATGAATTAATCAAATATTTTATCGATTCATGATTGATTGATTCAACACATAACCTTAAAAAGTGTTCCAACTTTTTAATATCTTTTGTAGCAACTGTTCACGTGTATTAATCTACTTTTTATCAAACTTGTCAATAACCCCGTTGTTTATTTATCGACGCAAAGAAAAAAAAAGTTAAAAACAACCCCGCAATCGATCATTTTTCCGTCGAAAGTGTAAATACGCCTTTTCCCAAGCTCCCAAATAACAAACAAAACCAGAATCAATACTCCCAAGCAAAATCTAAAATAACATCACCTTCCCCCGATAAAGAAACAAAAATAGCGGAGCGCAGCGACATCGATAAATTTCGACGTCCGCACCCTCGTCAACGACTACTCGCGCGGCGGTTTACTTATCATCTCCAGACGCGCGACCTCCCGATCAAAAAAAAAAAGTCGGCCTGAAATCGACCGCCAGCCGCGTCTATTTTTTCCGTCAGTTATAAATCGAGCGTCTCCCTGCTTCTCCACACACATAGCCGCGCGTGTGTATATCGACTATCCGAATATCGGTCCCTGCCGGCGCTTATACCACGAAGAAAAGCTCGCCGACGCTGTATTTATACGACGCGCTGGAAGGCTTCCAGCTTTCGTCGAGCTCCATTCAGCGGGGAGCGCGAGGCGAGTGTGTGTCGCCAAGTGCCGGAGTCACTTTTCCTCGAGCGTAGGCGCAGCGCGTCTCTTTTTCTCACGCTCGCGCTCGTTCGGGAGTTAATAAATGAATTCGTCTTTTCCGGGGCAGCGCGACTTTGTTGCGCGGCCTGGTAAGTTGTATAGTTTGCAAATTTATGGCGAGCTGCGGACGTTTAATGAGCCGGAAAATGTTCATAATATTTTCGAGTTGCGGGATGATTTAGAGGCGGAAAGTATTTTGGTGGCGGGGGTGTGGTGTCTTGTTTGAGAGCTGGAATTTGATTAAATTGAAATTGTATTAAAAGTTTCGCTTTTGTTAATTGCGGATTTTGCGAGAGAGAATTGTAGGTTTGCGGAGCGGGGAATGTCATAAATTTGGAGTGCAGCCTGTGTTAAAGTACATGACAAGTAAATAATTTACGTTTATTTAATCTAGGAATAAATTTCTTGGAGCCAGCTGTAAATATCATACTTTGTATTGTGACCGGACTGCTAAGTTTAAACTATGGGTTTAACTATTTATATAGTAGCTTAAATTTACGAAGTTATCAATTATCAACCTTGTTTCATACGTGTGCTTTATTTTTTAAACGAAACTTTTAAAATAATCAAATTTAAATTTGGTCGAAACGAAGGTAATTTTTCATTTTAGGGTACTCAAGATTAACATTTTTTTTTTTTCGAGCCCCGGATATAGACTATACCACGTGTTATCCCAAGGGAGATTACTCAAATAAACTTATGTGGGGATGGAGATTTTACCGAGGGAGTTTCAACTATGCAACGCATGTACATTTAGAAATATCTGTAGACCTGGACTTATGTTAAAATTATACTCGAGTAAATTATTAAATGTATCATTTTTAATTCAAATATAAAAATTCGAAAATTCATGACGTTTTTCAATAATATTACTCTCTAAGTCGCTTTTCTACATTATCCATAAATGTATAATTTTGCAGATTTAAAATTCAATCAATCATTAAAGCCACATAATCAATAAAGAACACGACCTTATCGAATCAAAGAAACCCAACAATTATCAATTATTCGCCAACGTCGACGCCGACATCCTCAGCGGCACGTCAAGACCGCCTTCTTAAATTAGTCAACTTAATCTCATCAACCATCTCCATACGCCTCCCGACACTAATACAAATCATCCACGTCTGCCGCAGAACTGATGGCCAAATTTCACCGATTCCACATGTAAACGTCTCTCGCTGCTAAATTTGGCCGGCAAGCCAGCTCTCCGACTTTTCTCCTCTCTGGCTCTCGGCGTGCATTAACCGCGCCGGCCTAACGAGGAACGTGTCAGCTAGTTGTTAACAATCGCAAGACAGGAATCCTCCTTTATTTCTTACCGATCGACTCGGCTAATTGCGCGCGGCTAATTTTGGTTTTTATGCCGAAAAATGTATCGGGGCCGCGCGCGGTTTGTGTTTCTTTCGCTTGCTCGGCGACGGAAATACCGAAATCCGAAACGCGCGACGCTCTCGTCGGCTCGTTTCGTGCCGAGTCGGACGAAATTCCCTAATGTCAGCTGTTTTATTTATCTAGCGCTGGGTAAGACGGAGCTTTGGTGAGATGGACGGTTTATTAAGAGCGTTCGACGCGCCGATTGTATTAATCGTGTTTTTTAGTCGCGGATTGAAGTGGGGCTAAAATTAGATGAAAGCTTTTCGGGAAGAATGAGTTTCTATCTGGTTGTAAGAGTGTATTTATAAATGAGAAAGTCTGATGTGAATGGATTTAGCAGACGAAAAGTTGCTGAAGGTAATCCCGTGATTTTGTTAAAGTTCTTCGTAATACCGTGCAAGGGTATCTACTTATGGGATTTATGAGCTAAAACCATTATGGATTTGAATTTACAAAGCATATTATAAACATTTAATCCTCAAACAAGCAGCAATTTGATAAGTAGACTTATTCTACTCTGATTTTGAGTGAGAATAGTTTTTGAGTTATCTAATTATCAAAGCGTAAGCTTATGATTAAGCAGTCATTTAGAATTATTTCAAAATGTATAGTCATGAGTATTACTGACTTCTCTACGAAATTGGTTATTTTTTATAAATAAATTTTAATTTGAATTAATTTTAAAGACTGCGGTATGCTGCAATGTTCGAATAAACAAAATTTTCCAAAAAACTAAAATTATAAATATTAATGTAGTTTCAAAATTAATAATATAAAGTGAAAACAAAATAACAAAGTTATTATAATGTTACTTACAAAATAGTATTAAAATTAAAATTGGAATATTAAATAACAGCTACCCAGTATTAAATAAATTCATCAATATATTACTATAATCAAAATTTTTCATTATTCAAAATGTTCATAATGAAAACTGTTTTAAAAAACAGCACACTAACAAACTGATCAAAATTAGGTACTAACTTTAACAGCGAACCTCGATATTACCGTTTCAACAGTACACAACCACAATTCCATAATAAAAATTCGCTTCAATACGCAATCATCACAAACACCATCACCTCAACAACCCAGCCTAATCATCCAGTAAACATCCAAAGTACCCCACCCCTAAATCCTCATCTCTAAACCCCACTCCAAACCCGCTCCACCATCGCCAAAAACAAGCCTCCTCATTGTCCCATAGCCAAACGCTCAGAGCGCTCTATATACCCTCAGCCATCTCTACCGATTCCCCCTTTGCACACAGAAACTATAGACCATCCGGCTGCGAGCAGATGGCGGTGGTTCGATTGGGACGACCTTGGAGCGCGCGAGAATGCGCAACTAGTGCCCCTCGTGCGCTCTTCGCTCCTTCTCGTTTCTTCTTCCTCGGCGCGCGCGCGAGGGGAGAGAGAGAGAAAGAGCGGATATCGCTCGCCGTGGAAGGAAGAAGGAACGCGCGCTGCGATCGGACTGGAAGATAGACCAGGGGAAGAGAGAGAGATGTATATGGGGGGAGAATCGTGCGCGGAACGGCTAGTATGCTCGCGGAGGAAGTGGAAGAGAGGAGAGCCGGTTTTCTAGCTCGTGTGGATGGAGAGAGGAGTTTGCCGGGGTTTTTGGAAAGTTTTTATTGAGGGGATTTTCGATGAGTTTTGGACGGCTGGGTTGTTTGGGAGAGTATGGGTGGATGGGGAAATAATGTGGATTTGCGAAGTGATAAATGTTTGGGAGAGGCGGTGTTTAGTATGGAAAACTGATGTAAAGATTTTTGGCATGGTTTTTGCTTTGAATATTGTATTGAATTCTCATAAGACAAAGATTGGAAAATGTATTGTAACATCCTCTGAAGTAGTAACCTGTTTATAAACCGCTCTTGATAAATTTTATAATTATCTATCAATTGCAGCAATGAACGAAAGCTAGCACATTCATTTGTTACATTATCTGCAACCTAACCATTCACTTTACAAACACCCTTAAAAAAAACTAGACTCCAACAAGCTCGCTCCTTCCTTCAACAACATCAAAGCCCGATTCCAGCGGCATTTCCCCCGTTCATTAACGGAAAGCCTCCTGAACTTGAACTCCGCGCGGAATCCCGCGCGAAGCTCGCCGCGCAAACTCCCACGAGAAGCATATACATACACAAGCCAGCGAAAAAGCGAGAACAGTATACGCGTGAAAGAGCCCGCCTCTGAAAAAGCGTCTCTCCCGGAGTACTTTTCATTTCTCGACAAATCGAGCGCGACGACGACAGGAGAAGCCCGCGCTGGCGCGCCAGACCGAAAAACTCTCGCGCTGGCACAAAAGCTCTCTCTCTCTCTCAAACTCGAAAAAAGGGCCGCACGGTAAAAGGAAAAAAAGAAACCGTTCTGCCGGCTCTCTCCGAACTCTCGCGCGAGCGCACGCACTAACACACACAAAGGGGCATTAAGATTCTAGAGGAGGCGCTCGTTTGCAAAAGTAACGAACGGAGGGGACACCGCAGGTATGCAGGGGCAAGGTGAGAGACGTTCTCTCTCTCTCTCTCTCTCTCGCTCTCTCGCTCTCTGCTTTCCGTTTCGAATACACTCTCTCTCTCTCTCTCTCTCTCTCTCTCTCTCTCTCTCTCTCTTCACTTCTTTCTTTCTCGAGTGTGTGCCGCGGGCGCATGCGCTCACCTGCCGTCCTTTTTGCTCGTCGCAAAACTCTAGAGAGAGAGAAAGATAGAGGGAGAACGGGAGAATAAGAGAGAACGAGAGAGAGAGAGAGAGAGCAGGCACACAGGGTTGCCACGCATTCGCGCGCGCTCTACAGCGACCGTCCTGAAAACATCAGCGGCTGTGTATAATACAGGCAGACTCGAAGCTCCGCGAGGCTGTTGTATGTGATGCGAGCCGAGTAGGCAGCTATAGCGAGTTTCTTCCGTGGGATACGTAAGAAAGAGCTAGACAAGGAATGCGATGCCGATGTTACTCTAGAGCTGTAATATTGCTTGTTTTTCATTATTTCGGTTAATTCTTGTTGATTGATCATGCAAATTTGTGCGTCTTTAGAAGTAGGGGATTTACATCTATAATCATTTGATCATTTTTTTTAGCCACCTTTGATTTGATGGCAGTTTTTAAAAATCACATTTGTTCATTATCGAGTATGAAATGGATTTTCAGAAAAGAGCAAACGGAAAAATAATTTTTTCTTAATAAAGATTTCAGTTTTTAATTAAATTTCATTGTCATTCAGTAGTTTCATAAAGTATAAAATATGCAAAGCGTTAACTTAATTAAAGTAGAAACTTTAAAGCAAATCATAAAGTAGACATCGCCTACAATACTTTCCAAAACAAATTTATCATGCTCTTCAGAATTACAGTAAAACTTTCATCCTAACAAAGTAACTATTGAAGTATGATTAAGAGATGAGTAACCATAGTAAAGTGTCTTTCACGTAGATCTAGATTAAATGTGGATAAACCCGGATTAAAATGTGTACATACTGTACCAGCTATGCAGCTGTATTATTTTTATCTAATAATAAAATACATCTTTAAAACACTTATCAAAGTTTAACAGCTTAGAATTTGTTAGATAAGTCTATTGTTCAAATTTTCATGAAATATAGAAGATACATTTGCTATTGTAAAATTTAATTAATCCATGTGCTTTGGATGCAACATTCATAAATTGAAGTTTTTTTTTAATGCATCGATAAATTTGAGTGCTCATTGTAAAGAATATGAGCAGTATTTCTCGTACAAAACGGAATTATGTAATCGATATTACGCAAGTCGTTCTGGTGACCTAATTTTATATTTAAGACCTATATTTCATAAAGTAATTGTGCAATAAAATTTATAAAGAAAAGTTTTCTATAATGGAGTTTAAAGAGGGGTTATATACTAGAAAAGGATTTCTTTATTTATTAGCAAATAAAGTTCTGCCCTTTCTTTGGTACTAAAAGATATATGTACTTTTACTATTAAATATTATTATACTTGAATTTATATTTTTTAAATCTGGAAGATGTTTGTTTCTCTTTATGGACAAAGTTAAAAATAAAAATTTCATTAATAGATTTTTAAAATAATTTTTTCTACGCATCGAAGACTAAAACTACAATCCTAGATTTTTAGAAAATAAAGCCTTCACAGTAACAAAAACCCAAGTCAATTTCATCACTTACATTATAAAACATCGCAACCACCCCAAAGATGTAATCCCCACTAAACAAGACAATTAAATTAAACCCACATCCACCCCTAAAAAAAACCCAAGCATAAAGTCTCCGGCAGAAGAAAAAACGCGCTCGCAGAGGCTGCCGAGAGCAGCAAAAGGAGAAAACTTTAAGTGGCGAGAAAGAGAGTAGAGCGCGAGTTTCGACTTTGGTCACGTGGGGGTTAAGCGGGCAGCGCGCGCGGCAGTCTTTGGGGGGGAGGGTAGGGGCTGAAATGAAAATGCACGCGCGCGACGACGTCGAGAATCTCGAGGGGGAGGCATAAGTATATATATATAGGTACGTGTGCTCGGCGCGCAGGGCCGGCTTTTCGCTCAATATCCGCGAGTGCCCCCGAGAACGAGATCTCCGAGACGAGATAGATATATGTCCGCCTTTTCTCTCTTTTCCTCTTTTCCCCCGGCCGAGCCGTGTACGGCTTTTAGCGGCGCTCTTTTAAACCCTTTGCCGCGCGCGGCTTTCGTATATACCGCAAGCGCGCTTTTTTTCTATTAGTTGGTTCATGGGAGCTTTTACGTGCCTCCTTTCCATTCATTTATGGGGGCCGCATTGGTTTTGATTTAAGGGGGCTTTAACTCTGATAACTGCAAATGAAGCGCGACGTCGCCGGGTTGTTTCGAATGCCGAGTAGGAGTAGAGAGTTAGTTTGAGCGGTGAAAGATTGTTTGAAAGCCTCTGAGAGGATGATAGTTTTTGCTTTGAATTTATTGATGTAATAATGTTGGAGCTGTGGGAGTTGGGAATAAATGAGGTTTTGATGAAAATGAAACTAGTAAGGGATATACGTGCATTCAGAGTGTTAACTGGGTACAAATTGTATGGAGCGGGGAATCAATGGGTAATTATGGATTTCCTGTTGGAGACTTTTATTTTGTGCGCTTGGAATAAAGAGGGGTCGGAAATTTAGGGCGCCTGAATAATGTTTACTTGATAGCTTCAATAATGAGCGTTATAAATAGATTGGAAATGACGTTTTATGAATGATAAATCAAGTGAGTAAAAAAATTTAATAGAAAAATCATAAGTTCATCAGTTTTACTATAAAATTATAATTTTTTTATTCTAATATTTAAGTATTAAAAGTTTAAGAAACCTATAAGTTTCATATTCAGTCCATAGATTAAAATGCATGGAATAGCAACTGCAATTTCAAGAGCTACCAGACTGTAAATTAATCCATTTTCCTTGAGCAAGAATAAAACATTACCAACTTTTATAGCAATAGCTGCATTTTTGTAAAACATAAATCGAACCAGAACCACATAAAACTCATTTTTTTATAAAAATTTATTTATTCCAGCCATTCCTAAAATGAAATTCAAATAAAACGATTCCACAAAATCTTATTATTAAACCCAAAAAAGAAGAGCTCTGAATTCCTTTTCCAATTCGAATTCTTCCCGCGATCAATACAAATTCAATACAGACTCTTCCCAAATTCCCCCGACCTTTTCACCCACATCGTTCAACCTCAGCGAATCTTAATAGCCATCATTTTTCTCATTCCCAGAGCACATATCATCGACGATATAGCATTCATATAAGCAACCACGTACCACTCATCCACCGTTGCGCGCGCCCTTTACTTAGTCCACATATACACGCGAACTACACGACTTATCCTATATATATACATAACAGAAGTGCGTGGGACGCAGCTTTACGCTTGTCAACTATATATATTTACGAGTAGCGCGCGTACCTGTGCGCTTAGCGATACACAGCTGCGTGCGTGTGACTCATCGACATTTTCGGAGAACTCGTCTCGGTAGTTTAATTATTCAGCACCGGCTGGTAAATCAGCGGTTGGCGTGATTTTCAGGAGTTTAACGCCCAGCTGGGTTTTTTTTTCCTGGTTCGATGGTCTTGACGTTTTTGCGCGTGGATTATTGGATTTTGTCTAGACTGAACGAAGTGATCGAGGGATTAAGGTTTTTTTTTAGATTTGAGATACCTTAATGGGTGGAGATGGCTGAGTTGTATCGTTTCTAGAAAATGCTTTTAGATGGTGGAATAAACGTGTTTAGTCAATAAAAGTTTTATAGTTGTAAAATAATATTGACTAAACAGTAATCCTAGATTAGGTATCGTAAATGCTTGCTTTTAAAGATAATTCAGCTACATGGTTGGTTTTAGTTTTTCATAGAGTATATTTGAAGCAATGACATCACTTTAGACTAGACAGACTGATTTAATTAAAAAAAAAAGACTATTTGTCAGTATTTAAAATCAAATAATGAAATATTAAACTATCGCAGTAAAAATACATTAGTAAAATTTTAGTGAGATAAAAAGTTTACCTAAATAATTCATCACGTTGAATTAAATCGTTTTTTGCTGTACCCAAAAACTGTACATTAACAGACTGTAAATCTAGAGCAATTAATACACGGAACAAAAAAATAACTGTAAAGTACATTCGCTTCATTATTAAGCATCGCGCCAAGGCTCTTCCTCCTGATTATAAATTCACGTTCTCGGAAACGATGAATTTTCAAAACCCACGTCATTTACATTCGTCCCAGCTCGGCGCGCATCCCAAATATCTTACAAGTACATCTAACGACGTCGAAATCGCGAGAGTGTCAAATGCAAAGCGTGGATAAAACAAAAACAGCGCTGAATCATCAGCGCGACCTTCTCCCGAACCCCGGCAGCTTCAAAACTCGCAGTTTCGACGCACAATGACGGCAAATTCGCGTTAAAAGACGCCTCGCAAAGTGCGCCACCAGCGACGAAAAAATCAACCGCTATTTTTCTCCTCTACAAGTTTTTTTTTGTCAGCATCCAAAACTCACCGGTGCGGAACACATAGAGACACACACGTCGAACCGCCACGCCAAAAAGTTGCGCAAACAAAGCCATTAATCTACACGCACGGATTTTTTGGAGAGAGGAAAAGTTTCATAAGGCAAGCGATCGCGGGCGAATGTGTGTGAGCGTATACGCCTATGTAGTCACAAAATGGGAGAAACGCTTGTTAGGAGGCTGCTTGTTCCGCGGATGAGTCTGGGATAAGCGGCTCTGTAATGCGAAGCGGTGCGAAAAAAAACCGGTTTCGGGGGATTTCGTCGGAGCTAATTTCTGAGTCGAGGTTTCGAGCGGCAGAGGAGACTTACGGTATATACTTTGGGGATCAGCGAGCTTGAAAATCCGGTATAGGCCAATTCGATTTTCGATTTCTTCAGGTATTTTTGCCGATGTTATCTCGTTTCACTTTCCTTATTTCGAATGGAATTTCTTAGGAATTTTTGTATAATGGGTACATATGTAATGTTACTTAAGAGCTTTTATAAATTTAAAAACTTCTTTCTAATGCTGCTAAATATAAATTTAAGGAAAGTATAAGAAAAGGTATTTATTCAAGTTTTTTTGCACTCTATTTAAGTTATAATTACTTGGTCAATGTTAATATGATTGGATGAATTCGACTGATTATAATGTTTTGAACTGGCGATTACTTATTAGAAGCATGTCGCGCACGAGAGTTTTTTCTTATAGTCTATTACACTAATGAAATGTACTCGAGACTCTTGGCTCTAATTTAATTTTGCCCGTTTCTCGACGTCTTCGCACTATACTAAATGACTGTTTTTACAAAGAAAATGTTTTGACAAGAAAAAAAGGAGCAAGATAAAAAAATGTTAACAATGACTTGAAGAAGTATTATATTTAATTTCTTATATAACTTTATATTAAGCACAATTAATTTTTGTAATCTTACGGAATAAAGAAAAAAGGTAGAAAGAAAAACTTTACAGAATTTTGAAATTTCGCAAGTCTTCAAGCTCAAGAATCTCCTCAAACTACACAACTTTAAAAATTTTTAACTTTTAACCCATTGATAGTTAATCACTTTCCAGATACTTTATAACTCCCGCAGAAAACGATAAATTTTCCCCATTTGCCACTGAAATGCAATAGAAAAACAGTATAAAAATATTCCCCGAACGCAGCCCATAGGCGCGCATTTACAGTCGACTCCTATAGTTACTAGAAGATAATTTACGCAATCTTTGTTGGAAAAACATTGCAAACACAACACAGTAAAAGTTTTAAAACCTCGCGCGCTGGCTGATTCACGCCGCTTGGCGCGCGAAAGTGTTAAACTTTCGCCTGAATAAAATTTCCGGATCGTAAAGCAGAAAGAGCCGAGAAAGAGCTGCGACGTAAAGGGAAAAAAGCGCGCGCGCACGCGCAACGTAGAGTATCATTAAGAATCCCGATAGCTCGCAGAAATTAAAATAAATCAAAACAGGACGAGCGGGGAAGAGGCGGAAAAAATATAATGAAGAGAGCCGGCTCGTTCAAAGCTTAGTCCTGGCGCTCTCTTCATCGCTCAAGCGGATCACGGCTCAAATTACGAAGCCTCGAACGTTGTATAGATATATATATACGGCCTCTTCTCTAGCAACCCTCCAATAGAATTCCGCGACTCACTTATATACGGCGAAGGGAATGTTCGACGTGCGCGGCTCGCGCAGCGCGCAAAAATGCGCTTCTAATGATCTTTCCTTCCTTCTCTCTCTCTCTCTCTCTTCCTCTGCAGTTTAGGTTAGTCGCGGAGTGCAGAGAGCCGGTCGGAGTCGAGTCAGGTTGGGTCGATGTGCGTGCCGGCCTCTCGGGCTGAATGACGAGCGTACCTATAGCTATATACGTACATACGCCGCCGCGCGTAATAATACGTAGTTAGACTGCGCATGTATGCGAGCGAATGAGCGCGTCGAGCCTTAAGCAGGAAGGTATGTTCTAATTCAGGGGTTCGCTGGGTAATTAGAATTGTGCGCGAGTGCTTTTCTTTCCGGGTGGCGCGATGGCTGGGATGTGCGGAGATGGAAAAATTGTGGAAAATGGTTTTTTGGATTTATGAATTATTTATTTGGCGGGGTCTGCCGGAAGGGCGGATTGAATCGGAGTTTGTCGGGAGGTTTTTGGAGCAGAAATGAGCGTTTTGAGGAATATTCAAGAGGTGTGGATGGTCACTGGCCTAAATAAGCTTTTGTAGAGATGGAGATAGACGGGTTTTGGTCAGGAGCGATTAAAGTTGTTTAAAAGTATGAAGTCTGAAAGTGTATCCTTTAATGAATCTGATAATGAATTCAAAATTAAATTTCATTAGAATTTTTAATTAAATAAAATTTTGTACATTTAATGGTCTTTACTGGTACGTTTATAATAAATATACAAGTTCTATTCTAGCTGGTTCAGTGGAAAAAATAAACTTAAACATAATTGAAGAAAATGCATCTGAATTATCTTGATATACGAATTTATTCTCATTGATTCTGTATTTATTTGGACATTTATGTTTGCCTTACGTAAATTGATTAATTAAACTCGAATTCGGGTTATTAGGTTATCAATTTACTAGATGATACGTATAGATATGAAATAAACTAATATTATTAAAACTAAATTTATATCTTTAATATTATTATTATTTTTGTTTCCATAACGAGGTTTATAAAAATTTTTAATGGTTTACGTAATATCAGTTTAATATTATACAATATATTTTTTAGTTATAATTACGTAATCCAATGTAATATTAAAATATATTTGGTGAATAGGACTAGGTAATACTGTACAGTTTTACGTGCGTGAGAACAATATACTCCAATAAGTATATTTGGTTATTAGGACTGATTCCATTTAACCAGTATAACAAAAAAGTAAATAGTATTTTAACTTAGGAATGTTGTAAATCAGAAAAAAATCAAAGGAACCGTGCTAGCGATTTTTAAATTACATAGATTCTAACTTTGACTGCCAGAAAGAGTTTCACTTCGTAACAATCAGGTAAAGAATAAATTGGGTTTCGCCACAAGTTGTTTGGAGGAGAAAGTTTTTGTTCCGCTTAGAACATTTTGGTGTACATCTTCATTAGAATTGAAATTCCAATCAGTACACTATCGTGAATCCACCGCAATAATCTATTATTTAACGGTAACATTTATCTGATTTGTTCAACACCAGAATTTTTTGTAAAACTTCTCCTTTTTTACAATGATATGAATCAGCGTTAAATAATACTTTTTCTTTTTTTGCGTAAAGCAAAATCAGCATAAAAATAGATGAATTATAAAAAATTTGATGACATTAAAATGAAACATTCTAAAAAATTATTAGGTGACAGTAACGTTTCAGTAGCGTGCCAAGTTTCATAACTTATAGTCTGTTGAATATCGGATGCCGTGAACTAAACTGAAATTTTATTTCGTGAAAGTTTGCAATCTAACTTTATACTATAATTTTAAACAAATCTTGATAGAGATCTTAAATTGCTGAAAATACCTTTCTCAAAGTTTTATAACAACTTTAGTTATAATTTAATATTATTTTTTGTATTTTATGTCAAATTAAGATTATATTTAAATTTTCTAAAGGAGATAACATAAGATATAAAGGAAATTCTTAAAAATAAGAATAAATAAATGAGATAAAATATTTCTACCGTGAAATAAAGATAACTCAAAAATAATAAAATTTTATAGTTCATTTAAACTTTTATTGGATACAACTTTGTTTAACTGTTTATAATAATCACTTAAAAACTTTAAAAATAACTATCTAAAGTTAAAAAAATGTTCAACAAGTTAAACACTTGTTTAAAACCGATTTCCCACAATACGCACGTACGCTTTGCTAAGTATGGCAAATATAGTCATGACTATTTTCATTCAAGTACTGCATGTACGTCTTTCATCGTGAATCTCTCTCTGTGTGTAGTGTGTCCATGAAAAAAGGATGAGGTCACTGTGTCTGACTCCTCGAGGCACAAGAAATCGTCTTCCGCTCACGTAATATATAATATACTTTTGTTTTTCTTCATGTTTATTTAAAATACTGATTCGATAATGATAAAAAGTAAGTTTTCTAAGAACGTACTAACAGTTTGAAAAACCAACTGAAAAAATATTGTGTAGAAAAAAAGATTGACAGGTACTTTAGCCTTCGTTTGTTGCGTGAAGATAATTACTTCCATATCGTTTCTTTAAGTATAGATCTAGTCTCTAATCTTAACGCTTTCAGTTTTCAATTGATTTGGACAAGTTATACTTATTTGAAATCCAATACTACTTGGTTTATCATTTATTACTACTTCTAAATAATTTTTAGGAAAAAAAAAGCTGTTATGAAAAATAATTTAAATTGTTGTACAAAAAATTCTTTAAAATTTAATTAACATAACTAATCAGAATTTGTATATTTTAATTGAAAAAAATTGCAGATTCTAAATAAGTTAACTGTATATAACTAATTAAACCGCCCGTAATTGTAATTTTTTGCTGCCTTAGCTACCTCGTACATCACTGCAGCTATTACGTTTTGTTTCATAATATTGACATTGTATTTATTTATAGAAATCAATTTTTTTTTATGTTATTATTCAACGACTTAAGAGAGTGGAACGTGGGAATCGTCAACTAATCTTTGCAAAAAATATAAAGCAATAAATACAAAGAATACAACTGCATTTACCGTCCCATAATAAACCACTCGATATTTTCTTTTCTGTCCTCAAAACTACTCTCAACAAAAGAGAAAAAAATCGAGCAAAAGCTCTTCCTTCCTAACGAAATCTCGCGCATCGAAATACAACCCAATAATACACAGCCATGGATAGCTCGGCTAACGGAAGTTGTTATGAGCCGCTTCGTCGTCGCATTATAAGACGCCGGGGCGCGAGAGTCGCGTCACCTGCCTACCATTAAAGCGCCGGCTGGTGTACGTGTGCGCAATGTGCGCACCAACGATCCTGCGACTGTGTGTGCGTGTGCCTGTTCGGGGGACCTTTTATTGCTGTTAGTCATAATAACTCGATTTGCAGCGCGGAGAGCGAGCTCCGGCGAATGTGCAATGGCGCACACGCGCGTTGTAATAAACGAAAAAGACACCGAGCCGCAGAGGCAAAGCTTCGTAATATAGTACGCCGCGCGCTACTTTTCGGTTTTTTTTTCTACGGCGCCCTCGCGCGTGTTCTTCTTCTCTTTTTCTTTTTTTTCTCTCTTTATTTCGCGCTTGCGGGTAATTTTGCAGATACGAGTCATGCGGTGAATGGAAAACAAAAGCAGTGGCTTTTTTTCGTTTTATTGCTGCTCTTGTTTTGGCTGCATGCCGTTAGGCCGTCGTGAGCTATGCGGACGGTTTATTGAAAGTTTAAAGGCGAATAAAAGTTTGTTTTAGATACTCGATATTATGGTTTAATATCAAACTTTTTTAAAGGAATCTGTGTATTACGGGTTTTATTATTATTATATGTAGTATTCATAGTGGTACTTTGGAACGAAATCGTTATAAATTCAGGATAAGGGTTTCTGTATATAGTATTGAGTTTATTATGAGGAAAAAATGAAGAAAATATAAAGTTATCGCTTCTGCAAAAGTTACTTGTGATAAAGTTTCTTGCAGACTGAGCTCTTTGTTAAGTAGCTCAAACGTTATTGCACTCAGCAAAACGCAGTTTATTACTTAATTTTAAGGGCAAAGTGGACAATGGAAGAGTATTCAGTGCGTACGGGGCACTCACAGACAAACTGTTTAGACATTTTCACAGCATGTACGAGTGTTATTATAATGAAATGTACATCCCTAAGAATCAAAATTTAAAAAATTAACAGATTTTTCGGTGAAAATAGTTGATTTTATTTGTTATTTCAATTATACATGTTTTTTTTTTTTGGAAAAGTTGTTGAATTTTAGAAAGCAGCATTCTTAATTAGATTCTCTCCACAAAATCTTTGCATAAACTTATCAAACACGGGCACTATTTACATACTAGAGACTAAGTACCTTGAGCGGTACTTAAATTTCCAACTGAAGAGTTATTAGTTTCTAAAGACTTTTATACTTTATTTGCATAACTAAGGATTTCACGAATCCACAAGTTAAATAGAAAAAAGTGACTAATTCTCAGTGTTAAGTATCATAATATCTTTATAAGTCGAATTACCAAACAGAGGCGATTTAGCCAAGCTCCCTTTTGTATTAACAAAAGAGAGAACGGCGTATTATTTTTGTCGGGCGAGATGAACAAATTCTACTTACTCCTAGCAGCTACAATTGTGCAAGGAAAGTGCCAGAAGACTAAAGAGTCTTATTTTGCAAGCGACGACAGATTACTTCAAGATTAAAGACTTCGTCTCTAGAACTTCCTGCGCATGAGCGTGAAAATTTCCAGAGCGTTGGAGAGCGAAGGAGCAAGTATTGCAATCGATGAAAACTTTTTTTAAGGTCTGTATTATTAAAATGTTTTTCAAGTTTATGCTTTTCAAAATTATTCATACACTACTGCTAATGAGCTTAAAATATTACTAAAGTGTTCGCTTCTAGACTTTGTGTAAGAGATAAAAAACTGTACTGATAATGTGTTACCTAGTAGTTAACATTTAAATGTTAATTTAGACATTATGCTGATAACATTCGTAGATATAATTGCACGTTTGAAAAGACAAAAGATTAAGTGGTTTAAAATATTATTTATATGTTCACAGTTACTTTCTTAAGTTTATTTAAAATTTGAAAAAATATATAACGTTCTCAGATTTAAACCGAATGATAAACTACACACAAAAATTAGAAACTTTTATCCATCCCGGGATTAAACAATGCCCGAGCTAAGGCAACATCAGATTAGCATTTGCGTAAACAACGGGCGGCCAAACAATTTCCTAAAGTGCACTTCTTGCCACATTATCAGTCTAAACAACAGCCTCATTATTCGCATTCATCCCAAATTATACGTAAGGCAAAAAACCCCGACTTATTACATCGTAAGCGACCCAAGAACACGCGGCGCTGTGGCAAGTCACCATCCAGATGTATATGACTGTTTGTCCAGGCGCCACAATAGCCTCTCGCGTGGCCGATCTAGGTCCCTGATATACCAGGCCGCTTATTTTATGTATCTGGATCTCCAAATCACGAATTTCAAACAATTATAGAATTTCTTTCTCGCCGGAAAAAGCAGCCTCTGCGAGCGAGCCAAAAATTTCATTTAAAATTCAAACCCGAGCCGACAGGCTTAAGATGCGGCAAAATGAATAATTCTCAGTAGTGAATAAACACTTTTGCTCTTCGTTTGCTTCAGCAGCAAGCCGACTGCCAAGATGTACTGGCCGGAAATGAAATTACTATGACCGCGTACGCGCTCGTATACAGGAAAGCTACACGAGAGCGCGCAACCCCCCCGAAAAAGCGCGCCAACTCGGCTTCGAGATGCTCGCGATGCGCGGTCAGCTGCGACACCATAGACGCAGGTATATACGCACACCGTCCCAAAACACCTGTTCCGCAGGCGCGCGCACGCACACCCACACAATCGAGCTCGCCAGCCTAGCCTCTCGCGTTTCCTCGAGCCACCAGCGCAAAAAGACCCAATTTACCCAGGCGCATTGCGCGCAAACGTATAGTACCTTGTATATTCTTAAGCACGCCTGTGCTACGAAATCAGCGCACTCGTGTGCGTAAATTCACGCGAGACTGGGTGTGTATGGGTGCACGGGATGCGCGGCGGTTGCCGCATGCGCGGGGCACTCGCCGCCGGCCATCCGCCATCTGCCCGCTCCTGCAGCTTTCCGGTCAATTCTCGCGGCGCTCGCTGGCTGCGCCTTCTTTTTCGCGCACTGGAGAGAGGCTTTCGTCTATACGTGCAGGGAGCTGCATATATAGGTGTGCGCTGCGCATATGCACACAGCCCCTACGAAATCCCCCTGCTGGTTCCGCGAGCGGAGACTAGGAATATATAGGTGTGCGGACACGTGCGGCAGACCGGGAGAGAGTCTGGTTGTGATGGTGACGCGCAGTGCAGTGGATACAACCCGGTGTGTTGAGTTTTCTTCCTGGCAGGATTTTTTGTCGCTGGTTGCTTTTTTATTTTGCATGGGCTGAGGGTGGTGGGGTTGGGGTGTTGAAAAATTTTGTGGATTTTAGGATGGTTTTGGCGTTTGATGTTTTTGCTCCGAAATTTAACGTTTGCTCCGAAATTTTTATAGTGGGGAAAGAGTTGGTGGAGGTCGGTTTTAGTTTGCGTTTGTTAAAATTATATATTTTGTAAAGTAATAGGAGTAATTTTAGATTATTACGATCAGTAATTTTTTTATAGGATAACACTTAAGCTCCTTTATAGATATACAGCAAAGGTCACAAAAGTAACAGTAAACAATATAAAGCAAACTAAAGTAAAAAAAAACTAGAAACTTCCAATAGCTTAGCGTAGAAAACAAAGAGCAGCGTGACAGTGAATAAAGGCAGATTAAAGTAATACGCACCAACTAAACGGTAGGCTCCGGATCGATCCGCAAATGACTCCGGAATCTCCCAAAGTATATAATATCCAAACAAAGAGACAGGAGCGTAGAGAAAGGTCGTCGCGCAAATAAACCGTAGTCACCAAAAAAAGCAATCAGCCTTTTTGTATCATGTATTTTCACTTTTTCAATACAGGCACTCACGGCACACCACTGATCTATATCACTTCAACTCTTTAATTCTCAGCTTCAAAAAAAAATAGTAGAACGTTTGCTCGCGTTTTTTCTCTCCTCTTCCACACTGCAGCTCCAGAAATTCGTCACTCTGCGTCTCGACGCTGAACTCAAAAAAAAAACAACAACAACAACAATAGCGAACAGCTGACTTTGGCTCTGACAAAAGCGCGTGTCCGTCTGCGTCGTCGTTATATATCCTTGCTGCGCGAAAAATTCCCGTATACAGTATATAGTAAGAGAGAGACAGGAGAGCACAAAAGGGGAAGAGCAGTAGAGGTATATGTATATTCACTGAGATAGACACACACACAGAGACACTGGAGAGTAAGAGAGACAGAGAAAAAAAAGGTAAGAGAAGCGGTGCCGGAGCTATACGCGTGTAAGGTATACAAGCTGTACAACCACACAACTCGCGTGCCGATCGCTGGAGGGACGCTCGCGCGACTGTCAAGCTCGGGCGTTTTGGAGGTTATGGAAGGCACGCCGCACGAACGAACGAACGAACCAGCGGCGCGCCACGGCCTCTTCTCTCTCTCCCTCTACTTCTCCTTCTCTCTCTCTCTCCCTCTCTCTCTCGCTCGCGCGTCGCGCTCTATAGATATACACTCCAGGCAATAGAGGCAGAGAGCGCCGAAGAAAATCCCGCGAATGCCGCACACACGCTCTTTCTCTTCCCTTTCTTAAATTCTTTCTCTCTCTTCTCCCCCCTCCTCTACCGCAGCGAGCGGCGTATATAACTAGGGATGCCTTCTGGCGCCTCGTGCAATATTCACCGCGGCGCGTGTGTCTCTTCTCTTCCGCTCGGATGGCTCATAAGCCGACTACTGTGCGCTCTCTCGGTGCGTTCGACGGTTTTCGAATTTCAAAAGAATCGCGCGCGCGCCTGCGCTCCGTCTCTCTATGCCTGCCGTGTCGAATCTACGTATATACACATCCAGCAGTACTGGTCGCAATTAAAGAGGAAAAAAAGCCAGCAGTAGGGGAGGTACAGATCGCCCAGGGGATTCCCAAAAAAGCAGGGGCCACGTCTTGTACAGAGCAAAAAATGCTGGGAACGCATTAGATCCGGTATCGGCTTGTGTACAGGGAGCTCGGCCGTGTGTCTGTGCGTGTGTGTATACACGCGACGCTAAAACTTCGCGAGAGAGAAAGAGCACCGGCGACTCGAAGGAGGGGGGAAGAGTGAGAGAGAGGGGGGATGAAGAGGGCGACAGGCGTGGGGGAGTATAGTAGAGGCGGCTGACGCGAGAGAGAGAGAGAGAGAGAGAGTGTGGATCGAATGAGCGACTCTCTCTCGCGAGCGGGATGCGACGGCTATATATATATATACGTTACAGATGATTTCGGCCATGAAAGTGCAAGCTATCTTGTTGACCGCGTGTGTGGCTCGACTCGGCGTGGGCGGGGTGGTCAGGCGCGGGCTGCGGAGGGCGGAAAAAAATAATTGATGGCTCGAATTCGGTGGTCTAGCTCGATTATCGATTGACGTTTATGAGCTGTAATCTAAATGGTTTGGAGCTTAGCTGTATACAGGGCCATGCATTAAAAATGTGCGTGCGCGCCCGACTCTGGCCGATCTGTATCTACTTTGGGGGGTGGAGTGGGGGGGCATCAAGCTGGGTGAATTATTTAGGTTATTCTTTCCGTCGTTATGTGCTCGTGAATTATTGGTACTGAGTAGATTTATGAGCGAATCAAATTTTTAAGCTTTTTCTAATTATTTAGATGAGAGGAGAAGGGAGAGGGAGATTGATCGATGGTAACTTGAGAGGGAGAATACAAATTGAATTGGTTGATATGGAAGGTAGGAAAAGTGACATTTTTGCGATATTAAACCGAGAAAGCTAAAAGGGTTCGTTAAAATGCCGGTTGTTAGGGAAAAAACGAGGCATTTAGATTAGCCCGGCGCCTATAACCAAAATGTTTTATTGCCGGGATATTGAGTTGGCGCGGCCTGCGACCAATGCAAACAAGTCCGCAATAAAATACGTCAACAGCAGAGGCATCATGCAAATATCTCGGTTTTGAAAAAACATTAAACAACACCTGATACTTTGTTGTATAACTGATAGTGTCCGGCGTGTAATAAAAGGACGAAATAAATGCCCGCCTCTAATGAATATATTCTATTACTCTTATTTGAATTTCAAAATAAATGCCCGTACAATGTAAAAGCTGCGCGCTGTTCCTTCTCTAGTTTTATCAGAAAGTGCGACATGTTAATTTCGACCTTTCACGGGATAAAGCTAGTGTCGTCTCACTTTCGCTTATGTCAAATTTATATTTTTATTGTTTTATTATTTTTTTTTTTTTTTTATCAATATAAATCTAATTTAAAAAGAGGATATTCTCATCGGAATCCTATTGCCCTTCTTTCTTTCTGCTGATAAAAAAGAAGGTAGTAAAATGCACGGGAAAAGAGAAGATTGCTGCGCCCTGGAAAAAAAAAAAAGTAATACTGATACTCAAAGAATCGTGATACAGAGAAAAAAATTATTCAAAATAGAACACGCAGAGAAAAGTTTTCAAAGACAGGCGTGAGGAACGATGAAAATGAGAATGAAAATAAAGAAAAAGAAACGCTCGCTCGTATAATAAGAATCTGATAGGTGTAAAAAAAGAAGCTCCAAACTCTCGGAGAAGCGGCAGAAACTGGTTTAAATAGATAAGCGAGAAAAAAATTCGCATCGCCCAAGCAAAAGGGAGGAGAAAAAATCCCGCCCGTAGAAAGCGAAAACTTATTAATACAGAGCGAATAAAAAAAGAAGCGCTGCTAAGAATTTAAAAAAAAAAAGAGAGGACAGGCGTGCGCAGCGGAGGCGAAATAAAAAAAAAGAGAAGCAAAGAGCGGGTTCCGCAGAGCGAGCGGAGAGGAGGTAGACCGAGAGAGAGGTAGAGAAGCGAGGGTGAAGAATCGCGAATGACGGACAAAGACAAAGAGCGCCGTGTGTGTCCATACATCCACACATACAGCGGCAAGGCGCACGTGTACTCGAGTGAGGGAGCGAGAGGGAGAGAGTCAGTCAATAGGATGAAAGAGCGGAGCGAGCGAGAGAGAGACGAAAAGGCGAGTAAGGGGGAGGGGGGGTTGGAGAGGGGGAGCTC
>UELX01001058.1:0-52269 GCA_900480035.1 Eupelmus urozonus
AAAAGAAAAGAAAACTAGACAAAACCATCTATAGTTTGCTAATGTTTACAATTTGATAGCATAGTACAAGAGTTTAAATTTAGACTACCATAACTTTCGACTAAATTAATATTTTTTAATTCTGTAAAGAACAAATTATAGCTTGCTTTATCTAGTTTCTTTTTTATTTTTGGAACATTCAATAAGGCTTATGCAAACCAAATTATTACAGTTTTGTGTGCAAGCTATTTTCTTTTAAAATACTAGATTATAATACTAAAACAATTTATCACTCGAGTTTTAATACCTATTCAGAGAAATCCTAAGACACGGGTTTTCTTATTTTGGCCAAAGAAGACCCTGTAAAAATTTCAGGTCAATCCATGACCCGCATCTGAGACGTTATTCTTATTAGCCAATGTGCGCGCGACCATTTTTATCAATATTCAGCACTACATGTTTTTGCTCGTTCTTGTTCCTTCTTTCTCTACCTCTCATCGATAGGTTACTTTTCTCATGATTTTACTGCTTTTTATATGGAATATTTATTTCCTATTTTATCCACAACAATATGAATAACCAATTCCTTGCTATCACAACAAGTGTGTCACTTGATACAATTGATTGAAGCAAAACAGTTTTTATTTCAGATTCGTATTAATTTTAAAAATTGTCAGATTGCCGAACAATTGATGCATAGAATTCAGTCGTTAAATAGAACATACATTTTGATTCACAATCGTTCTTTGTTCGGCCGGGAAAATTGGTTACTTTCTATATGAATACAGCTAGTAATTAAATGTACATTCGATAATTGGAATTCTATTGCACATTTTTAGTGCAATCGATAAAATATTCTTTTCTTGTTATTCCAGCAATTTCGGCAACGTTATCCTCGAATTTAATTTCATCTGACCGACTTTTTGATATTTATTAAATATAAAATATAAATTTATGTATACTACTTCCTTTCTGTTGAATTATTTGTGGAATAAATAGAGCGAATATATAATTTTAAATATTATTGATAGATTCCTTTTTTAAATATTCGTTAAGAGAAACGTTATATAAGAATTAAAAATCATCTTAACCCCACATAGTATAGTACATTATATACACATAATCGTTGATTTCGCAAAAGAAGCACTAGCATAAGAAAGAAAGAATAAAACACAACGATGTAGAAGACGAAGAGTTGCGTTCAAGGAATAAACTGGAGAAAGAGCAGGAGAGATAACGAAAATCCACAAGCTGGCATCGTTAATTTTCACGTCGTCGACTCCTGCAGACGAAATTTACGAATGTTTTTTTCGCCGAGGCTTTAGCCTTAAAGCACTCACAAATGCTTACGCTTATACATTCTGTTTAGGGCTTTTTTTCTTTTTTATTCGCGTTTATTTTTTCTATAGTCGCAACATTGTTTGTGTTCCTTTCTTTCTTATTTACTAGTTCTTATTATTACAGAATCACTTTATTATATTTTGAATAGGTTCACATAATTTCGTCGCTTCTTATGGTCTAATATGCCAAAATTTATTGCTTAGGGTACAGGCAGTAAATTTTAAATTTTAGAATATTTTGATGATATGTTTGTATTTTCAAGAAAGATAATAAAAGTAAGAATAAATTTTACACTTCATAAAAGGATAAATAAACAGTTTTTCTAAGAGGATGGTGCAGTAGAACTAAAACTTAAAATAACAAATATAATAACTTGCAGTTAATTCAAATTATTCGCCATGTTGAATATCACCGTCAAACCGCCGAATAAATTATTAGTAATCTATCATCCAAATCTTATACAGACAAAAAGCGACACTTTGTCCAACTTAAGCTGAAAACTTGGCTCGTTTCGTCAAAAAGCCAATCTTTAAAGAGTAACTATAACGCCGGCTGCGCCTAATTTCTAAGTATAAATCAAGCGTATAATGTTCGCAAAACCGTAGCGCGCGGAAAGTGCGAGAGAGAAGCATTTAGTGAGCGCGTAATTTTAATGGCAACGCGGTGTGCAATCAAAGACGCGCCGGCAGAGGTAGTTGCGTCGACTATCCAAACGATAGATGCGCGCAAGCCGACGACCTCGAAACTTGAGCCATTACCGCCGGCCGGGTCCCCCACGTTCAAATGAGGGCTTGGTCTGTGAGCGCGCACTGCGGTTGACTTCACTGTTTCTGCTTTCGTCCGTTTCTCTATTTCTAGCTCTTTCAATTCAAATTCATATGTTTTGCGTTTCTGTCTAGTCTATAGAAAAACGGCGAAAATGTTTTTGGGTACTCGAGAGATCAATCATTTAAGCATTTTACATTTACATAAATGAAATAGATGAATTAAATTTTTAAAGTTTTTGATTTTATTTTTTTTCTGCATATTAATTGGAGCCGTACGTAAGCTACATAGCTAATCTGAAAGGGAGGAGGGTTTTAGTCTATGTTACGTGATTTTATATTGATGTACTTTTATTTCGTGAAATAAATTCGCAAAATATTCCATAACCAATAATAAAATTGTTTAAAAAAGATGATGTTGGAAAAATAAGCACTCCTTTTTCTCAAGTGTCTTACTTCAAAAATGACATTTGGGCCCCAAAGCAAGCTCGTTTGATTTTGATTTAGTCGACATAAGGAATTGATCAATACCTATTCGTTGGCATTTATTTGTCAAGATTTACTTTAATAATTCCATGCTTCGGAAATGACAAAGAATTCCTATACCAAACTCTTCGCCCATTTACGCATCAGCCCAGCCCTATAATACGTACTTTCCCGTCGTCGCTCGGTCGTATGAAGGACCGGCGCGTATACGGTAACAAAGTTGGCCCCAGACGCGAACGTGATTCGCCTGTCGTAGAGACACGCGTGTAGCCGCGTAAGCCGAAATTGCACGTCCGCCCTTATTCGCTCGTCGACTGTGTACATGTATGGAAACGGTCGGCGAAAGAAAAGGACTACTCTGCCGAAAGAAAAACTTTACGTTCTGAGGTGTGAGGACAAAGAGGCTCAGCTCGATTAAAACATTGTATTTATTTAAGACAGGTTAAATTTTTTTTTATTATATTTTTAATAATTTTATATTATATGTTATGTTTTGAAGAAATTGTTAATTTTTTAATTAGAAGTTACCGATTAGGTAAAAATTAAAAAATTTTAAATTTTTTAAGACATTTTTTTTTTAATTATAAGCAATGTAAAAGTTACTATCATTATCTCTTCAAAGTTCTTAATCTTACTATCTTCTTGTTCATAAGTTTTTTTAAGAAGTCAAATTTTAAAAATCAAATAATTAGTTTTATAATTACATTTCCTAAAAGTTTTATATGATGAATTTTTAAAAAGATAAGACGTAAATTTTAATTATAAAAACTTCAATACTTGTCGTAAGACTAAAATCTGATCAACTCGTAATACTAATCTGGAAAAAAGTGTTTTTTGTAATAAGAGACGATAGCGTGCTCATCTTCTTTTAAGTAAGCACGATTTTATTATTCCAAACCAAAAAACTGATACTTTAGCTTCTTTTTTTTAACAATTTCGGTTTATAACGGTGCGTTTTAATTTTTAAAAGCTTATTTACGGCTGTTTTTATTTTAATAATCGCCGGTATCGGCCGCCGTAAAGCAAAGTTCTGACAAATATATAAAGCTGTAAACTTGAGCCCGGCGCGAGGCAAGTTTTCCAATAACTTTTTACCGTATGAGGGCGCATGCGCGCATGTATTTACGCGTTGCGCGCGCAATTTACTGCCGAGCGACGAATCGAATTTCCGCCGAGGTGGAATTCCCTTTGCGTACGTCATCCCGTCGATTTTCCGCCGCTCGTTCGGATCGGACTTTGGTGGTAGCTGAAAACTCTATGCCCAAGCGCGCGCTTTGGCTTTACCGCGAAACGTTTGACATAGGGACGATGTTCTTGAATGTAGAGCAAAAGAAAGTTGGTTTTATGACATGTAAATATTTTTCTCGATTATCGTTTCATGTCTTTTTTTATCCTTGTCTTTCTTTTTCTTGTTTGCTATCGCGAGTTTTTACTATTTTGATTTTATTTGTATGTTTTATTAACGACTTTTATCTGCATTCTATAGATTTATAATTTATTTAATTAAATTTTAGTGAAGTAAGCTTACGAGAAGATAATTAGCTTGCAAGGACCTTGCAGTTATTGCAAGGATTATAAAAATATATTTTTAAAACATAATTCTTTAACAAATTGATCGCTTATAAATGCAGGTTAGAGCTTACCTTTATTCTTTGTAGACTAGAAAATGATACAGAGAACTGAGAAAAATCTGTATGAAAATTAGAGCGTAAAAGCGCGCCAAATTGGTACTTAGGGAATATGCGAATTACTATATTTTAAAATTCTTACAATTAGTATTGAATCGTGAGTCTTAGGCTTTTGGCTAATTAGAATACATTAAAACTTTTTTCTAAGTCTCATCAAGATCTATTATTTTTAGTTCATATATTTTTCTGGTTATCTAAGTCATCATGATACTACAGATAAATATAATTATGGTAACAACTTTAAGATATACACGTTTTTCTTAGTTTCAACTAGTAAAACTTCTGAGTTATAATAAAAGCTCTGAAATCGGGTTACGCGTGGAATCAATGAAGCTGTTTCTGAACAAAAATATTGTTAATTTGATCACATGATAACAATAATTAATACAATTGCACTCTACATTTATAAGTAAAGGAAATCAAATATTAATTGCAAATAATTTACAACTATAAGTTATTTATAAAAACGTACTGACTTTTAATTATTTTGTAATTTAAATCTGGTATATCTGTTATATAAATATTTTTAATATTTTTTAGATTTCTTAATTACCAAAGATCCCCTCTGTCTTTCTTACTATTTTTCTCTCTATCAATCTTTTAGGAATCTTCAGAAGTGTGTGAAATTGCCAGGCAGATATTTGCCTGAATGTGAGGAATAAAGACTGTGTCAACGCTGCGAGCAGCTCTTGGACTGCCATAGAAAAAGAGAGTAGGCAAAATTCTTACTTTAGGTAGAAGTTTAATAAAGTACCTGACACTTTCGCAATAGAAACTTCTTATTTCCCTGTCTGGCTCTGCAAATACCGCGGGGGTTCATTCGCTTATTCTAGTTTTACTTTTAGAAAAACTAACTGAAGTTTCGATTTAAATAATTATTCAATATCTTTTATTATTGCAAATACTTTAATCTGTTCTGCAGCTTTTATTGTATTTATTCTAAACGCTTGAATCTCAAAATCACTACTGTCTATAAGTTCACCATGATATTCCAACGTCATAGTCAACTTAATTTTACCCTCATTTAACTATTTATCTCTCATATTTTAATCCGCACGTCGTCTCGACACGAATTAACGTTCTCGTTATCAGAATTAGAATCGTACTCGGTCCACTGAGACTCGGCTACATAGAATGCACTTTTGTGCTATTTTGCCTTTTCGGCGTACATGCACAGCCCAAAACAAACCAGAGAGTAAACGTTTGCTCTGCAGAGATAGTGTCCGGTTCTCGTAGTTTGCAAGTTTTCTAATTAGCAGACCGGGCACCTCGAGCTAATTCGTAAACTTGTATGTCAATGCTTTTTTGGTCAAGAGAAATTTTGCAGTTCAATTTATATATTATAAAGTCAGATTGGCAAGTTGAGTCAAAGCATATGCTTTGATACGGGTACGCATGTGATGAAATCGATGACAGCAGGGACGGAGGAGAGACAAGGTTTTTTCTCTCTAAGGAACAGCCGAGGGATTTTCTTTTTGAACACAAATCTTATTTATGATGCGTAATTCGGATGTGCGTGACGTTGGCTATTACTTTTTTTTGAGAGAGAAAAAAATGTTTATTTGGTGAATGATAGGTATTTTGAGTAAGATAATATACTTCCTAAGCTATAGATACATTTATGGAAAAATTCAAAATTTTTATATATCTTCGCTATGTTTTCAAAAGTCTATAAATATAAATATCCCTAAAAAATTATGTGTAAATATCCTTATATAGGTTTAATTTTTAGTTTAGTTCAGAAAAAGTCCTATAAATTAGTGTCTAAAATATATTTATGTCGTTATGGATAACATTAATGGAATAGTATCTACCACTGGAACAGAAAGTCCTGAATGTCATCATTGATAGAGTAAAGTCGTACCCCTTTCTGCAATAGTACTCTTTCCTAGCAAAAATAATCACGTGATAAATTACGTATAAACATTAGTAACTACAAAAAATAAATACTTTATAAACTACTTTACTTAAATTGAACAAGTTTTTACTTTACTTCACGTGATTTTTCAAAAGAAATATAAAATAAATCAAATAAATATTGTAGTAAATTTTTTAACAAGATTTTTTGTTTCTTAATATCACGTGATTTGTTACGCGATAAGTCACGTAATTTTTTTGCTATAAGGTTCCATTAGTTTATTGAATCTAAGCTATTAACAATCAATTTTATTATTTTCATCTAAAATGCAAATATTTCAATCTATTTCAAAAAAGAGTTCAATTCGAACACTACAGTTTCACATATCTAGAAAAGCTTCATACAACCTACCCCCCGAACGATACTTTGAATATTATTTATCGTGTAGATTCTTCGTGTTACTTACGGGCCGGCAGCCGCGCGGCAGATCGATCGGGCCGCGCGTTCTCTCTCTTTTATACACACGTCGCGGTCACACGTGTACGGCGAGCGTTTCGGGATTTACGAGGGCCGCACGCGCGCTGAGAATGTAACTCGCGCGAGGCGAAACTTTGCGATGGCCCTCGATTAATCGTTATAGGAACTAACGCTCAGCGTGCGTGCGCGCGGACGCGCGAGTTTCCAAGTGCATTCCCGATCGATTCGATTTATCCAATTTAGCCCCGTACAAAGCTAGCGCGCTATTTTGTTAGTCGGATGGAAATTAGGGGGAGGGGGCGAGGTGACCGGTGAACTGCAAAAAGGATTGGAAAGTTTCGAGAATCAGGTCACGAAGAGTATTTGTATTGAATTTGAGAAAGAAAGATAATGAATATGATTGTATGATTGTTGTTCTCGGGGACAAGTGAAATTAATTTTTTTGTTAAATTTACAGATATGAGTGTTTTTTCTTGACGTTATCTTATTTAGACGTTTTCATAGAATATAATTAATTAATGATTTCCTTTTTGCATAGAAGACATCATAATACGAATTATAGAATAACAGATTTTTACTATTTAAGCAATTGTAACTTATTTATTACTTTTTATGTCGATAGATTTAAGAAACTTTCAGAATGATGTAATTTATTTTGACCATAAGTTCACTGGGAATCGTTACATAATCTATATGTGAAGAAAGTCGAGATGTTGAGAAAAATGGAAATGTCCGAGGAATTTTTTTGTGGACATAACTTTAAAATCAGTTTATTTAAGATCGATATTTAATTAAAATTTTTTTGTTGCTTTTAATTATTCTACATTAAAGATCAATACGTTATTTTAGCAATAACTAAATATTTCTATTATTTTTTAATACAAATTTTATTAACTTAACATAAAGTTTTCTCGTGCGATTAATTATATAAATATATAAAATATTATATTATTACTCTTCTGAAATTTATGAAAAAGAGTGGAAATAAATAGAAATACTCTGAGAAATAAAAGAAAAAACATCTACTATAAATAATATCAAAACACAATCTCTTATTCTCAGAGAAGTCATCTGTTTTATTTACTCTAGTGTGATAGGCGATTATTGGGAAAAATATCTTCTCACCAACATATTTACTTTTTTTCATTCTTTCTCATCACTCACATAGTTTCTTCCCTCTTTACAAACTTCCATTTAGGCTGTCAATATTAAGACTGATTTACATAAAAATACTTCTCTGCATGATATTTTCAGAAAAAACAATTTCTTAATAAATTTATCACTTCCATTAATATGTAAATCTAAACAATAAAAATTATCACCAATTTTTGTTTTAAATTTTCATAGTCTTCAAATGCTTTCTTAAACCTTAAAATTCATGGCACAATTTCATTCCTACAATGCACTCTATATTCGCCCACTTATCACTCCCACCGAAATTTCGCTCTTGACACAATCACCACTGATCCCCTCTTCACAGCGTATACATTACAAAGAGCCGGCCTTTTCATCTCCGCAGCGGAAGCTAATCCTCCTGTACGCGCTTGGACCCATAATCTTCGATGCCCCACTGCGTTCACTCGCCAATACCGATTTTACAGTTGGATCGATAAGAGCCCAGTGGAGCGCTCTCTTCCTTCTTTCGATCCGTCACTGTCAACCTGATCCTATACTCACGGACTTTTTATTCATGCACGCAAGCTTTACACGTAAGTATGAAAATTGAATCCTCTTTTTTTGCGTGCGGTCGGATGACGGACGGCCAAGATTGAGGGATGAGTGTGTATCGAAATTTCGAGCCGCGATGATACGATGGAATGGTGCCAGTTCACCCATCTCGTGTAATAAAGACCTTCGATGCAGCTTTTTGTGCTTCATCCCGTGGTTTATCGATTTTGGGAAAGCTATTATTGTTTGGGTCCATCGACAAGGGGATTTAAGGAGGGTTTAAGGAAATGCTCTCAAAGCCAAGTAGGCTTGAGTATGAAATGAGTGGGTCACTGGATGAAGGTGAGAACTGGTTAGTATATAAACGTTTATTTTTTTCATTTGGGAGTAAACAAATGTTTTATTTAATTTTTTCAAAATTTTTGTATAATCTTATTCTAAGTCTAGAGGAAAAGTTACACATGAATTACTTCATATTATCTTGTCCGTTAAAAAGTATTACATAATGTTTACATTGAAAATTTCACGATACTTTCAAGAAAAAAAGCTGTAAACAATACAATTTAAGGTATTTAGATTTTCTAAGCAATAGAAATTATATAATTATATTTCTGCATTATACGTGTATTTGGGAAACTAATGTGTAAGTAGTAATAGGTGTGTTTAGTCAGGCAACTCGTGATTGACTGTTTTGATTGTTATTTATTTAATAAATGAAATCTAGACAATTACGTAAACATAAACTTTTTACCCTTTGAATTACAAGGAAATAAAGTTCTAATGTAAAAAATCTTTTACATAAATTTCAAGTTAGATTTTCTATAACTTAGAACCAATAAACTGAAATTGGGTCTTTCGTTCGACAACCGAGAATTCCGAAAAATGGTGTGCCAATTTTCCTTATTCACAGAGCTCTTCAGTAAAGCAGAAAAGCCAATCGCTCGTGAAAACTAGCAGACAACATCCTCGTCCCGAAACTATTTCTTCTCACGGTTACTAAACTTCAGTGCTGCATGAGCTTTAAAAAATTCACCGTTTGGAAATTGCAACAAGCTCCAACATCCCGGCCCGTCAACTCGAGAGAGATTCGCGTATTTGCGTGTGCAATTTCATATTCTGAGAGGAGCACCTTATGCCCTTTTTTTAGATATCAATGTCAAAAGTATATAACGCAGGCTATTCGTGATCGTTCCTTTGTTCAATTTCTCTTCGTCGTCTACCCATTTCACGGCTGACCGCTCACACTCGGTTTGAGATGAATGAGGAGAAAACGAGCACTGATGGGAAGAATGAGAGAAAGAAAAATGCGTAGGGAAAGATAAAAAGATAGAGTTGGAAAGGAGAGATAAAAAATCAAAGCCACTTGTGAAAGCTTTTTTGGGAATGAGTATAGCTTTAGTTTTATGGACATGTTGTAATGAGTTTGACTTTTATGACCTTGAATATATTTTCTTCTTCGTCATTTTAATTTTCTTTTCAATTTTAAGGAAAGAGTACTAAATTCATAGAATTAAATATTAAATACCTTTCTAAATTTGTACTAGTAAATTTAAAGTAACTTTTATTTTAAAGTTCCATAAAATTCCTTATGAATAAAATTTAGACTACTCAAAAGTTTACAGACTCATCTATCAAAGATCAAACAGTGACTCCATCTTGTGCTAACTATATCTAACATATTCAGCCCTACCTTTTTTTTAAAGTTTAAGTTTACATTATTTTTCAATCTAGTTTAATTGATAAAGAGTTTGTTTTTAAGATACGATTTCTCTTTAAAATATAAATTATATTTTAATAATATGATAAAGTTTTTCATAATTATATCCAGTTTATACAATAGAGTAATTATTTTAAAATAATCAGAGGATATGCTTGGCTAAATAACCAAAGGGCAAAGAAAAACATCGCAAGGTAAAATCTGGAGCAAGTCAGTCAGCCCGGCACTATAAAGAAACGTGACTCGTCTCTCATTTGCAAAGTTTGCAGGAGAATCGCGCAGGTGCGCGAAGTAAAAACATTTTAATCGCACTGGTTTTAATCTCTTAATTGTGTTTCGCTCACAAAAGCCCCCTGCTCTGGTTCTGTTATCTATAATTGCGTTTCTGCAACGACGCAAGGCATTTGGAACACTTGATTTTCTGCGCGCAAAATTCTGTTTTTACATTAACAAAGGTAATCCGCACGTAAACATACTTATCCCTAATGCGAAATGTCAAATGTTTATCAAATCTTGTCAAGATACATACGCAGTATTCTATTATTCTTTTATTGTATGAATTATTCTAAAATTTTTCATATGGAATATAAGCGTGTGATTGATACACTAAGATTACAGAATTTTATGTCCTTCAAAAAATTAAATTTTCTATTATATTGATTTATTTTTATCAATTGGGGCGGTAACGCTGGCGATGGTAAGTAGGCGAAGCAATTTGGGGCGCTCGTGCCTTTAATACGACGTATTTTAGTATTTTTTAAATATATTGAATAGCAGATTTTTTTCTTGATTTATAAATCATTAAAATGCTTAGTCGGTTCATAAAATATTTAAACTATTGAACTCAGGAAAATTCTTGACTAAACAATATTAAATCATCTGGGTTACAAATTTTCTGCAATAAGGAAGTAATTTTTAAGAACTTTTTAAATTTTCGAAAAATTTCAGATAATATTTTTCGAATAAACAAATTTATTGAATAATTTATACAAATCTTAGATACATCAATGCAAAATTAATCAAAAAAATAGGGCTTTAATAAAAGGTATGGTTTTACACAACTAGGAATCAATTCAAACTCAGGACTCAATGCATCTCAAACTCATAACCACTCATTAATTTTTACCAAACTCCGTTTTCACACCCAATAATTCACCTTAAGTGAAATTGCGAGTCACCAAGGGCACTGTACTGCCCGAACTTTCTCTCTCAGTCAAGCGCGCCTTTGGCGTGCGAGTGCTACAGTAATTACAGCGCGTATAACGTGGTTATCGCCATGCGCGCTCCCGTGCTGGTAATAATTATTTCGCGCTTGCCGCAACGTCTTCGCATAGACGCGCAGCTTCTGAAGGTTAATGCATGCACGCGAATGCTTACGGCTTTGATGTACACACTGAGACAAGTGGGCTGTAGCTGTCACAGAGTTGTAGGTCATAGGTTACTATAAAGGTGTATACGGAATGCTGGAGTGGTGGCGTTTGTCGCTGCAATTGAAGCGCAAGGTGAATATTTAATCATGATAGATGGAAGGAGTAATTGGTTTTTTTCTTTATTTGATTTTTTAATGTTAAATTATTTATGTGTTTTTTTTTTTTTACTAATGGTGTTGAGTTTGTGGTCAGTTTTTAGATAGATTTTTATAAACTAAAGAGATTATGAGGGAGTGAGATCGCGTTTCGCATGAGCCTATAATTAATGATGCGATTAAATAAATTTGGTTCCTAATGTAATTTGTAGAAAGAAAGAAACCAACGAAATTACCCAATGGAGAAATACCTAATTAAGAAATACGGATAATTGATCTGACGCACATTAAGCATCAAGAAAATTATGTCGAAGATTTTACGTAACCAGGTTAGAGTTTTCTAATCGAATGAAGCAAATACAATAAATACTTTATGGGAAAATAAATTTTTTTGCCTTGTTACAATTGTATTTATTGTTAAATTAGGCTAAATGCAATCTGTTAAGGGAATAAGGTTCAATGTTGCTTGGTAAAAAGTAACTCACTCTCTTGGTCACCGTATTACTACTTACGTATTCTGTGAAAAGTCCAAGTCTCTCCAAACGCTATACTTCTTCAAATCATCCAGTTTTAGATACCACAACATCCTCATTAAAGACCAAACAGTATTTTGTAAGCTGTAATTCAAACAATACCTCAAAAATTCATAAAAACTAAAGCCGACATGAAAACAAGTATCGCATAAAAGACCAGAGGCGACATGATTTTCAAGTAATTAAAAAAAAAATCCCCCACTAACTTTCAAAAAGCCTTTTTGACCAGACACTCGAAGCCGGCGTTCTCCGCACTCATCCGCTCTACACCAGATGACGCATTAAAAGCCATAAAAGGCTCTTTCAGCCAAGCCCACGCGTGAAGACGTTTTTTTTAAAAGCTCATATTCCCCGAGAGTTACGTGCTCTTCTGCTCTTCCCTCTCGACGTGTACACACGCCGGACGCAGTCTCCTCTCTCTCTCTCTCTCTCTCTCTCTCGCGGCACTTTATTTAAACGACGCGGATCAGCCGGCGCCGAGGTGACAAATTACCAGAGTTTATCCGTCCGATGGGGAAAAGTGTCGCGTGTCCCTCCTCCCTTGGCCATCCATCATCGCCGACAATACACATGCGCGCACGTGTCCGTATACAAAAGTTCGCCGCTTTCTTTCTTGCAAAACTTTTCTAAAGCAAGGTGCGACGACACTTCTTCTCCCTGAGTTCGCGCGCCCTTGAGTTCATCCGGCTTCCGTCGGCCGAATCCATCAGCGTGACGACTTGATGCGCGGCGACGGCCGAGGTAACCTTTTTATCCGGCCGCTCCGAGGCGGGAAGGGAGGGTTAGAATGGACCGTGTTTATTTTGGGCTCGCGTCCGCAGCAGAAGGAGGATTCCCCGGAGTTTTATTGGAGGATGCACGGACCGCGAGAGGGAGAAAAGTATTTTACTTCGCCTGAAGTGGGCAGCGGAGAAGTTTTTGGCGAGTCGAGTCGAGTAGTTGGTTAAATTTATTTCGGGATAAAATTTTGGTGGAAAGAAAGATTTTCTAGGATTTAAGTTAATATTGTTAGGAATTTATGAATAAATTGTTTGTATTGTTGTTTTTAGTGAGGTTTCTTTCGTTTGTTGATAAAGTGAAAACGTTAATGAGAACGCGATGATTGCTTCTTTATTTGCTGCTTTAATTTCAGAATAGAGAAAAAAATTAATGCTTTCCTAGAGAATTAAAATTATTAAATATTTAAGAAATAAATAACTTTAAAGTAAAATTAGTTAAATTTTTTTTATCTTTCACTTTTATTTCGAAATTTGAAAGATACAGAGACGTTAGTACTACTGTGATTCATCTAAATAAAAATCTAAAACTAAATCATTTTTTCGGCTTTCAGTTTACGTAAATACATTGATTTAAATTGAATTTTAAGAACTTTTTTGAGAAATAATAACTGTTACATTTCATGATAGAATAATGTGCATTTCATATAAATTTTGAAAAACGTAATAATCTTATTTTTTTTAAAAGTGAATAAAAGTTGTACATTAAAAAGTTATTTAAAATTCTATTTCGTATTTAAATTGAACCTTGGAAAGTGCAATTAAACAATACATTCGAATTGATTTCAAAGTTAAATGAATTTGCATTTGCATTGCTTCGGTAATTGGCTTTCTAAAGATCGTTCATATCGATTGTCTATGTTTACGAGATCAGTCGACTATAATGTCAAAACTTGGTAATTACAATTTCTTCGGCTTCGTCGGTAGCAATTTCTTGATTTCTATTAATATGATAAGAAAGAAATTCTATTGAAAATTGTTAAACATGAGAATTAAAAATTGAATATAATTTGAAAAGATACATAAATGTTAAGAATTTCAAAATCACTCATCTAAAATAAGTTTGATTAAGTGATATAGTGAATGCAGATACAATTTTTCATCAAACTCGGTAATCAAAATTAAAAATTCGTGAAAACCTCATTCAAACTTTAGTAATTTCATTTTTAATTTCATTTTTATTTAGGGCAAAGGTCGCGATCTCACCTGCTTTTCAAGAAATTCCACTTCATAGACCTCTCCGACCACATCGTGACCTCAGCCTCGCACACCAATTCAAACAATTCAGCCCCATCACCAGGCGGCACTTCGATTCTCCGCTCTGGCGGACAAACAAAAATTCCTCGCCTTATCGCGTAATACCGCGAGCACGCGGCAAAATTGCCAGCTGCAGTGGTCAAACTCGGTACGGAAATCGAGAGAGAACCTGTACACAAGGGCAGCAGCAGCAGCTATCGGCGTTAACGTCTGAGTGGTCACGAAAATGGTGACTTTCCGTCTCTCTCTCTCTGTCTTTCTCTCTCTAGCTGGAGGCCGATAACGTTGCCAACTCGTTAGGAACGAATGGCGAGCTTCTCTCTTTCGCGAAGAGAAACAATAGAGATAGGGGGAAAGAGGAAATTGGAGGCTCGAGTTTCCAAAGACGATATCTCCCCACTTCTTGTCTTGCTACTTCAATGCAGCGCAATTAAAAGTCCGTGTGGCAAAAGTCGAGCGAGGAAAGTTTGGTTATACGTGTGCGCGTTGGTTGATTTCTTTGGAGTAGTTGAAAACATGCTAATGAGAAGTGAAACTTCGCGGCGCTCTTTTTGGCTATTTATTTTTAAATTCGAGGGAGTAGGTCGACGTCGATTCGATTATGGACTCAATAATTGGTTTTAGCGAGAAGTCCGCGCGAATGCAAATGGACTTTTCTCGCTTTTTTATTTTCACTCTCTTGCAGTGATATTTTCCGTAACTTCGTTTGATCCGCAGTGCAAGCTCGGGCCAATGCAGTTATTCGTTGCGGCTACCTTTTCTGATGACGTCGGAATTCATAGAGATGACATTATTAAATAAGATAATGTTCGAGATTAAACTTTAAGCCCAAAGATTTCAACGTAGATAAAACAATAGAGCAGTTATTCTGTATTAGAAGTTAAGGTTTTTACTTATTGAAAATAAATTTGTAACAACTATATACTCTTACATAATCTTTCTATTATTACTGTACCTTCGCTTATTACAACTGCTTCTTTGATAACTGTTTCTTTTAACCTAACGATTACTCATTTCTTAATATTATTTTTTAGAATTTACACTCTCATATGGTAGTCTCATCGTTGGAAATTTCTTCCAATACGTATGATCCAGCGGCGGTAAGCCATCCTCTTATAGAACACAACGTTAGACTTAAACTGTGACTGGAAACTTCGACTGAATGGGCGTGCGAGTGGTGGCCGGTTCGAAGGCAGACGAGTTCGATTTCCACCGCACTGGTTAACCGAAAACCCAGTCACGTATGATAATGGCCCATGTGTGGTAAGTAAAAAGTCACCTTTCCCTACTTCACAAAACAAATTCTTTAATTAAATTTTAATTCTTTTTATTAAAGTTCTACGTTTTTTATAGTAAAAAATTGTAAAAGCTCTGATTTTATAAAAAGCTCTTGCGAATCGTCCGTAAGATTTAGTTCATATATAGACACTAGATGGCGTCTCATACCAATAACCCATAATACACTTCGGTTATTGGAATTTACTAAAGTAAGTGTGTTATAAGAGGGGAAGGGCGGGATCTTTTCTAACGTATGTTTAGCAGAGGGGTTTACAAAAAGCAAATTAAAAAAAAATACCTAAAAAATTTTAGCTACAAATTAACCAAAAAGTCTCAACTGCGGTCACTCTTACCCATGACAAACGAGCTCCACCCCCGCACTACTCGAAATTTCGCGCCCTCGTCCACCCGCAAGCCTTATTACAAACTCTCCCATCGATCACACCAGCTACTACCGGCTTAAACTCTCCTTTATACACTCGCCACAGCACCCACTCCACCCCCAGAAAAGCCTTTAGCAAAGGCATCGAGCGAACTCGCGCTCTGCTGTTCGATCCCGCCAGTTAATTTATGACGAGCAAAGGGCGCCGGCGTCCCGCATAAGTCGAGTCGCCGCGGGTGCGTGCTCGCCGAGTGTGTTTACGCCTCGCCGAGAACACGACGGACACGAGCGCTTTATTAGGATGAACGAGGCGGCCGCGCTCGGTCCTTTAAATCAATGTCGAGCTGCGGCCCGTCCGCCGGAATTCGCATTCCCTTTCATCAGTGCGTCGAATGCGAGTTGAGCTCTCTATGTATAGCGCGAACGGTGAACGCTTGTGCGTCAGGAGGTGGGGGTGGAGGCGAACGGCCGGACGTTGATTGGGTTTCCTTGGGGCTTTTAAAGTACTGTGTGGGTGGAGATTGAATTCGGAGCGACTGGCTGAGAGTTGCGAAGTTGCTTGATGGGATTTTGATGCGAGCGGGGCTCGGCTGTTTATTTACCGATTTTGAACTGCGCCGCGTGTGCCGTGTGTATGTATTTAGAATGAGTTATTTGTGTTTTTAATCGTGGTATGATGTAGTTTGCGTATCGCTATTTATTTCATTTTAAACGCTGGATTGAATTTTTAGTCAAAGTTAAAAAGGTCGTCTACAAACTTTTTTTTTTGAAATTTAAATAAATTTTTTTCAATATCTTTTTTTTCATTAAATTCTCATCGAATTAAAATTACAGATGCAAAAACAAATCATAACTTCATCTCCACTCCCTTCTTAAAATCTTGATCAAAGCCCAGCTTAGCAAACTCACTCCGCTCTACACTTTTGCCCGAAACGTCCCACTCTCCGGCGAGCCCGCGGAAATAATAATTCCGTCACAAGCCCAGCCGGCCGTAAAAGAAGAAACCGTCTCCCAAAATCATACCTACTCGCGTGTCAACGTCAACGTCGCGGAGATAAGAGTAGCATTGTGCGCTAGACGTGCTGTAGTCGGGAAGGTAGGGCTGAGAGGGCGGGGGGACGCCGCAGATTAAAAGCGCTCTCTGGGATCCTTATGGCCGCGTAGGACGATGTATATACGCGGCACAGACACACGGCTGGACTTTGGCTCCTGGGGTAGGCGTTGGCGCTATGCCAGCGCCAGAGCCGAGAGCAATATTGTAGCGCGGTAGGCTCTGACTGCTGGCGGAGCTGGCTTTTCGTGGACTATTGAGAAAGAAAATCATACCTGCTAAGGGGAGAGAGAAGTGAGGGAGGGAGAGCAGCAGCAGGAGCGAGGTCGTCACTTTTCGACGCTCCACGTGAATAAAACTGTTTACCGAGATATTACGTATTCATTCCAAGGCTTTCGGGCTGGCTCGCGGATGTATATTCATAGCGATAGCGTTGTCAGTTTGTTTTATTAACTTTTGAGTTGATGGAATTTTTCTCTGAAAGTGTTTGGATTTTTATGCACAGTTATGAAATTTTTCATAAAGTAGAATGTATACATTGAAATAATAATTTTTCATGAATAATTATTTTACTTCGTTTAAATAAAAAATAAATCTGGGAGAAGAAAATAAGTTCATCAAATAATCAACAGTCTATTTTGTATTCAAAATACAACTTACTTTTGTATTTTCATTAGAAATTTTAATAGAACCTTTCAAAATATTGAGTATTCTCTTTTCCGCATTTGAATTCTGTTATATTACACATTTTGCAATCTTATTGGGTGTTTCGAATAGGTAGTTGATGTTTTAGTATTTCTTTTTGAATAAACCTATCGGAATATTGAATAATCGATTTCATAGCATTCTACTTTACGCCTCGAACATGAAACACAATATGTTGATTAATTAACTCCCCTTTCCCTACTTCTGAACCACTCACGGTCTTCTGGACGTCGCGTTAAGGGGGTAGCTTTTCACGTGCAGCATGTCAGGCTAGAGCACGCGAAACGAGTTTATTAAAACGCTGGGAGATTATTCGGGGACACGCCGGCGGCGGCCGATCCAGATTAGACGGAGAGAATTATTATTTTGCCTGCAAGTTTGGATGCAGGAGAAGCGGATAGGTGGGTCTGGAGAGGGAAGAGTACATTTGCGGTTATGTTTGGCTTCGTGGTGGATTTATACATGCGGCCACGGATAAACAAGAATTACAGTCTGTTTTGTCAGAACGAAAATTCAGAATTAATGAAACGTTTTAAAGATTTTAGAAGATTGTATTGTTATCTCAATTTTAAGTGTTTAATTAATTTCCATCATAATTTAGAGGATAAGTAGGATAGTGATTTTTTATTTCTCTAAGAATTTTCCATTACTATCAATAAAAATGCATTAAACTCAATTAAAATTATCACTTAACACACCGAGTGATCAAACACATGCACAAAATAAAGTCAACCCAACTCCAATAAAAAGAGCACATTCATTGGATCTTGATATTTGCAACCCCATTTCTCGAGCGCGAAGATAATTCTTTTCCGAGCCGTATGAGCACCCATTGATACCCGATACGAATATGAACTCAGCCAATCGTGAAAACGCGCCTGTAACCGATTTCATCCGGCAGCCGAATAAACAAGCGTGGCTACGCGAATTTCGCGTTGACCGCCGCACGTCATAAGTCAACGATCGTTCCTAGGCTCCTCTTTATAGAGAATTTTCTCTCTCACTCACTTTCTCTTTTCTTTTTCTTTCTCTCTCTGTTGTCGGACTTTAAATCCGGAGCGCGTTCGGCAGACCGGAATTGATGACACGAGTCGCGAGTGCGCGTTTTTCTTCAAGCTCTTCCTTTTTTACACTGCAGCTTTACCTCTTTTCCTGCTTTTTTTTCGTCGTTCGTTCGTCTTCTACTCGTCCTTTTGTTGCTAGGATGGTTCGGTTTTTTCGTGTTCTTGCATATCGTGTGCTCTCGTTTTTCTTGCTCCAGCTCTTAACCCTACGATATGCGCGCGACTAGTCATTTGAATTTGAAATGAATATCGATTTTTTCGTCTAAGATTCAAATGGCGAAATTTACTTATCTCTGCTACTAGAATCCTATATTCATGATTACCAATAAAGTAAACTAATAACAAAATTTTTCCTTTTCGCTCTTTTTATTATACCTCTCTCCCTTCCATTCTCTCTAACCGAAATCTAAAGCGTCATACTCTTAAATAATCAAAAAACTGCGGGCATTCAATCGTGCCACTTTTCCCGACCATTCACCTCAGACCGTGTGAGAAAAACCCGGAATTTGCCAGTGCGCCACAATCCGTCGCGCCTTCGAAATCAAAGTTTACGACACATAACGCACGGCTTCTCCTTGCGGTGCACACTCTTACTGCAGAACGGGGCTACAAGGTCCACGCCTTAACGTGGAAGTTCCAAATCGACGCTGATATACAGTAGACTTCGCTGGCGGTCGCCTTGGCAAAAGTATATACGAGATTCCTGAAAGCGATTTTTGCTGTTTTCCCGAAGTGGCCTGGCTCGTTCTGCTTTTGCGGTTTTAATTTGATGGAAGGTAGTGTCAGGTAGAGAAGTGTGGTTTTGTTCAGAAAAGAATAATTGATCGTGTTTAGGCTTTTATTGAATAAGGTAATGATTTCATAATGACTAACGATTAAGGATTATTTCTAAAGCTCATCCCTGACTCTTATTCAATATATAATGGTTTTATTAAAAGTTTAGAAACATACATCAGTTTGCAGGTATTACGAAAAAAAAATAAATTATCAATTCATTAGCTGCTTTCTTAAATTTGATTAAATTAGTCTCGATCAAAAAGATCAAAACACTACAGATAAAATAGAAGAATAAGAATTTCTTTATTTTTAAAAAGAAGTATCTTTTGCAGAAAGTATAAAAATTAATAATATAAAAATTAAATTAATGGAACTTGAGAAATCAGATGTAAATAATTTAATTTAAGCTTCTGTAGATAAATTTCACTTCTCTTACATTTATAAAATACATTAATAAATATTCGAAGCTATAATAAGTGTTCTATTGTGATACAGTTGCTCCGATGAATTAAATTACTATTCAAAGATGAATTTTTCTTCATAAACTGTGCCCATTCTGAGAGAATAGCAATTTCATCCAGTGAAGCAGCTGAATCTCTATGGGGTGGCTGTTATGGCTATGAACATTTATCAAGTGATTATGAAGGTTCAAGTAAAATAAAGTTCACTTATTAGAAGTTAATTAAAAATAATTATACACACTTTTAATAAAATTATTCAATTTTCCAGATATTATAAATTTTGATGGTCTCATGAATTTTTTTCATTTGCAAATGCCAAAGATCGAATGTCCTCTTAAAAAAAGTTATAGAAAGCTTTTTTTAAACTAATTTCTACATTTAAATCCTTAATTTTTTTAAATTTAAAGCTACGCAATTTAGCTTTCTATCAATTTTTCACAAACATTAGTCAATTCAATCAATAATCCTTAGAAATACCATGCCGTACAGGCCACAATCACCTTTCTCATTTCCTTGAATAATTGTAGCCTGTGCGCAACTACTTCAGCTCCTGTCCGGTGATAAGTCTATTGCCGCTAAACGCTGCAGGACTCTTATCACCTCAACTCCACCGACGCGTGGCTACTCTATATTTAGCGGTTTTATCTTTGAAGTGAGAAGAAAGGAAGCAAAATGACTCTCGCGTGAGCGAATAAACAAAGGTACCTTTTCTTCCCTTATTTTACAGGTGACCCCGACGTACTTGCTGTATGCATATTCAGAGAGTTAAAAAGTTTTTTGAATTAGTAGGCGTGATCGAATTTGTGGTTTATTGAGGTCCGTTATTTTAACAAGGTTTTTTTATAAACTTATAAATCTTATAGTATCCCATGAACCAATAATATGTTAAAATGGTAAAAATCCATAAAGCTATTAATAAGCATAAATATAGTCTATTCACTAATTTTGCTACATTCTCTGTTTTTAAAATTTTCTAATTTTTATTTTAGTGCATTCTTACAGTCGATTTTTTTTTCAATTACTATGGCCACTTTTAAAAATTATTTGCTGAAAAAATGATCTTTAATCGTCTACGAATTCGATGATGATTTCTAGATTATAGCGCTTGCAATTGTACACTCTTAGATGCCACTTTAACGCTTGAGATGAGGGGATAACGCAACAACAACATAGAACAGGCTCTTGGCATCTTTCGCTTTAGGATTTGAGGAAACCAGAGATCCTTCCTATGCTCGTTTCTGTGTAGACTTGTGAAGCGACAGCAGTTGTTTTTTGTATAAACATGACTGTATAAACAAAATAATGCTTTTAATTTTTAATTAAAAGTTTTTTTTATTGAATTTGAAAAACTTTAAAAGATAAATTTTAAAACGTAGAACTTGGATCAGGTATAACTTTTACTTAAACAAAACAAAATCGAAAAAAATATTTCAAATTTCTTTGGTTTTTCTGTAGAACTTACATAAATTTTAAGTAAAAAAATTTGCAACATATACATTCACAAAATATCGAACTTTGCGAAAAAGCATCATTTTAATGTGAACTAAATATCCATCTTCACACAACTTTTTACGCTTTTTTCATGAAAAATCGTGCTGTCACAATAATTCAATAAAATCGCTCCTGCACATCGCACAATCAAAAAGGGCAGAGAAAATCGTGCCGACCTACCAGGTCGACTTCGAAGCATAAAAAATATTTATATATTCAAAGTTCGCTGTGCGATATATGCATGCGATTTAGAAGCGTAATAGCGCACGGAGCAGGGCATAAAGCGGAAGAAAAACGGCTAGGGAAGATAAAAGGTGAAATCCGCTCGCCTAGGAGACTGCAGAGACTGCGCGCGTGTGCCTTTGACGACGCTGTAAAAGTACATTCGATTTCCTCTATACCTCCTCTGCCCTGTATCAGCGGGGAGATTCTGTCTTGGATAGACTTAAATGCACGCTGCGCTGGGTGACGCTTTTTTCTTTCTGATAGCTCGCGGATGCAAAGTTTACGTGAACGATACGAAGGATCGTTTGAATAGTAATAAGAATGTGGTTTATGGAAAGAATGCACTGATCTTGGATTTTCGAAAGTTAAGAATGTCAGAAAAATGGTTGATTTTCATTGTTTTGTTTTATTAAAGAGATACAAAGGCTTGGTTAAAAACGAATATATCGATATTTTCCGAAACTGTTAATTTTAATATAAAGGGCAGAGCACGCATTCTTCTCTAGATAGAAAGATTTCTCTGATATATTTAAGTCTCCTGATTCATATACATAGTGTACTGGTATGAGTAGATGTGTGTAAGAGTTGTTAAGTAATCTGCTTAAGTAATGTGTCTTAAGGGCCCCTTCTTTATAAAAATGAATTTATACTTATCAGAAAGTTGATATCGATAGAAATATTGTACCACTGCTAAGTCAGTATATTTATTTTTGGACGATCACTTCTCAGACTTTTCGGATAAATCCACTGTAATTTAAATAAATAAACTTTTACTTGCTCTCAATATTTATTGATATTTAACTTGATACTGATAGAATTAAAATTGATAAAATTACTTAATAAAACGGGTTAAGCAAAAATAAAATAAAATGTGCTTTATATCAATTTCTTTTAATAAAATACCATTATTCTGAAATTATTATAGTTTTATTATTATTTTTGCATATATGCTGCAGCTTAAACGCGATGTATATTAATAAAATAGTAAACATCCTGAATTAATTTCATTGTGTTTTTCAAATTTTATTTAATTAAATTTATTTTAATTTAATTTTTAATTAATTATAATACTATTATTACTGATATAAAAGAAAACTTGGAAACATTTTTGTTGTTAGTGCAATCTGATTAATTCTTGCATATTAATTAGCCACGGTAATTTTGTAAACAAGAAGTGTTTATGATTCAAGTTTATTAACATCGTTTAATGCAAGCATGAAATACTATTCTAAATAATCATCCAATGCATTCACCCGTATAATTATTATATTATCTTTATAAAAGATTGGAAAGCTTTTAAATTTTATGAGTTTAAATTTATTTCTAGTCGTTAAACAAATTGTTTTATTTGTATTTTATCTATTTTTTAATTTTACGAATGCTAACCTTAAGTAATTTTACATCCTATCGCTACTCGGCTTAATTCACTAAAATATATAATGTTATATTACATTAAATAAAAAGTGCTCCTACAAGGTATAAAGGTTATAAGAGTTGCAACAAAACTATTTCAATATTTTATTTACGTAACTTTTGAATTTTCCATTTTAATTACATCGAACCTAGTAATTGAATTTCGCTGTGCACTCAATGTCAAAAATAAATTCGAATTAGAGCGGGCCTCTGAAAAAGCAACGCAAACTTTGTTAACGTCGTAAAAGGCGTTGCGCGCTAATTGCATTGAAAATTGCATTCTCGACTATAGTAGTAGCTTACTTCGTAGAACTTTTTATAATTAACGTTGCCCAAAAAGGGGCGCGCGTGCAATTCAAAAAATAAAAAATGCAAAACAGCACAGCATTTCGAAGTCACCGACGCTGTCTAGTGAATCGACGAGATTTTAATTATGCACGGGCGTCTCGTGACGCACTTATGTGAGAAAATTAAAAATAAAATGTCTACTGGTCCTTCAAAGCGTACGTGCGCAAAAAAAAATAGCTAAACTAAGTGGGCGCGAGAAGCTAAAAGTATATTCACGCACTTCTCCATGCACGATGGAGGGGTTGAAAATCTTAATTGCGACCAATTAAAAGCGGCCGCTCTTAATTTCTTTTCCCACACTCGAGCGAGAGAGAGAGAGAGAGAGAGAGAGAGCAAGAAAGTGCGAGAGCAAAAGAGAGAGAGAGAGAGAGAGAGAGAGAGAGAGAGAGAGAGAGAGCTGCCAAGGGAATTTAAAAACGCTAAAAGCCGAGACGCGCGGAGAAAAAGCGCCGAGATTGAAAAAGAGCTTCGGTGCGAGAGACACTCGCTAGAAAATAGAAAAGCAGGGAATAAAGGCGATGCGACGAGAACGGCGGGAAATATATATAATACGCGGAAGGAATTCCGGTGCGCGGGCCACACGCGTATTTATCGCGCGTTTTATGAGCAGCGCAGCTTTTACGGCCGTCTCTTTCAGTTTATTCTAGCGCGAGCTGCTGAGCTATTGAGGCGTTTTCTATAATTGCGACTGTGAGATTTTATACTGCGAGAACCCACTGTTTTCGTACTTATTGAGACTTATTTTTTAATTACTGGCGGAGTTTATTATTTGATTCATCGGTCGGAGCTCAGTATACTAATTTTGTCAGGGAAGGAAAATAATAAATTCTTTTGAAGTACCTGTGAAGTAAGCTTTGTGAATATTATGTTGACATTATTCTAGACAACTTAAGTTCTGATTTCAATGTAGAAAAGAAGTTAATAATACGAGTAAAGTTTAAAAAAATTATGAGACTTAAAAAAATAAAAAAAAAACAAAAAATTAAGAGAATAAGTAAATGGTAACTTATACAAAATATTATTAAAAAGTGATAAAAAAATCTACGTCCATGGCAGTAGAATAAGCCAAATTTAATCAGACGTACGCATAAAGATAAGAAAATAATAAATTTTAAAAACTTATAATAATCGAATAATCATTTTAATCGCAAATTTGATATTGTCTTATAATTCAAATAAAATCTCTAATCTTAATTCATAATCAATATTGATTTAATTACCGTATGATAATCTCTTGTTTTCTTACTTGTGATTTCTCAGAAATTCTCAGTTTTTCAGAATATTTCGGGTAGTAGCAGAAGCATAATTTAATAATGATTCATTTATCTTAGTAAAGATCTTGTTTTAGTTTGAAATCAGTTTATTTACTTTTAACCTAAAATACTTTTAGATTTAATTTTCGTAAATATTTTTTGGCATTAAAATTCTCTCTAAAATTAGATTATTATTCCATCGTAATAAAAAAACTTAGGATTTAGTTTATTGAAACTAGAATCAATAGAGAATAATTGAGTCAAATAAATAAATCAATTAAAGTGCTGCATAATTTCTAATCTTAATTAAAATGAAATACAGAAAAATCATTGTTAAAAAGGCTCAACTATTCTAACTCTCTTCCACATTCTCAACCTTTTTATAAATCAAATATCTAACGTATCCTTTCCTTTAATTACGCGTATCTTAAAAAAAAGTTTCGTTAAATTTTTCCACCACCTCCTAATTAAAATTCTCGTCCAAAAAAAAAGTTATATCATCGACAATTTTCTCATTAAATCCTCTTTCACGCTGCAAAAAATCGCCCTGCTATCAGGCCGGCGTTATCTCCAATTAATTTTTTTCACCCCATCGACGCTTCTGTCCTGCGTTTTTTGTTTTCTACTGTGCGAAAAAAAAACGACTTGCTCACACACACCAAAGAGACGGGGGAATGGCTAGAGAGAGCGCGCAAGCGGTTGATTTAGTGCAAATTGCGCTGACGTTACTCGTGTTTCATCAGCGTTTTAAACCGCGCGAGAAATAGGTGTAAGTTGCGCGGCTGGGCGCGCGATTCATGAAATTATAAATCTCGCACAGTTGGGTCGCGCGCCGGCTTAATGGGAGATTTCAAGGAAAACAACCAAAAAAAAAGTTGGAATGACGAATAAATTAAAAGGGCAAAATTACGGATTAATATTGTAAAGCCGGGGACTGTGTATACCCCGAGGGGCAAATTAAAATCCGACTGTTACGGGAGGAAAATTGGAGACACCATGCACGCAGGCTAGGAGGCGGGCAAAAACCAATATCGGTGTGCATGTGCGGTCAGCTTTCGACGCTGGCAGTCCGCCGCATTTCCAACTTGTTCTCGGTAAAATGGAGACGTGGCGCTTTTTTTTAACGCCCCCACTCGGCTAGTAGTGGTCGCGACAATGAAATGAAATTCGCGCTAACACTTATGGCTCGACCTTCTCCTCCCTTTTCGTGGTAGCGATTTTCGGTCTCGACTGCGTCTGCAAGTACTTATTATTTCTTGCTTGTTTCTGTATATGCGACTTTCTACAAAATGATGTGTATTGAAAAAAAATTGGAATTTTGAAAAGTGTGTATATATAACGGAGAAAGTAATTAAAATAAAGCGTATATTCTTAATGATTTACAGAATTAAAACCATTGATAAACTTAAATAGATGAAAATTTATTTCAGAAAGCAAACAGTGAATTTGAAATTTAGTTTATTATTTATTATTTATCAAGCAAGGAAAAAATGCACAAAAACTTTAAAATTATTTTTAAAACGTTCTTCTTCTAAAAGTAGAGCATACAAACGAAAAATAAAATTTCAAACCTTATATATCACAAGAAAATGTCGCAATTAATTAAGCGAAATATCCACTTCAATCTGGAAATGGTTATGGTTTCAGCCGGCATGACTTTACGTTCACCCTCCTCTTATTCTCCAAAAGTCCACCGCTCGTGACTGCCGAGCGAAAGAAATCCGGCCAACTGCTTATTCTTGCGCGGGCAAAAGGAGCATAATAAAATGCGTCTGCGCGGGGAACCAGTGAATGCGAAATGCCCTGCCTTCGAATTTCATTCACTTTCTTTTCGACGCGAGACCCGCTCCTGGCTGAGTGACAAGTCCTATTGCAGGTCGGCGAATATTCTAATAAAGATAAAAAATGAACCCCATTCGCGAATTCTTATCTTGGAAGTGCCTTTATTAGATGGTCTATTTGTCACGATGATTTACTGTAGGTACAATGGTATTTAATGTAGATGATCGGGAGATTATATGGAAAAATTATTTACTGATTAGTAATGATATTGGTGTGAGCGATTTGATGATTAGAATTTTAATGTATGAAATTAATTATTGGGTATTGTGCACAATTATTGATATTTTTTATGTAGTATAATTAATCTGAGTCTTAAAAATCGATATATTTGCTAATACAGAAATCATTTATTTAAGAAAGAATATCCATTTTTGTAATAAGAATTTTTAATACACTTCGATATCAATTTGCAAACAAATCTGACATTGTCTTTTAAGTGAAATTCACTAAGAATCCTTAAAGCTTAAGCCGTGTTTAAGTTTGACTTTCCTTTCTCCGATCGAATCCTCTAACTAATCTAACTTGAGAAATGTATTTAAATCAATTGTAACTTGCTTATGTTCGATTGATTTTAAAATGTGAGTTTCAATATCTGTATAAAACTTTTCTTTAAAAGTTTAAATATTTTAAAATCATTCAAATTTTAAGTTTAAAAGTTTTTTTAATTAAATAGTTAATTATCAGAAAACTACCACTCCTTTTCTTAAATAAAAAGATATCCTTTGTTTTAAAATTTTTATTCTTCGATAAATTTACTACAAAAGGAAGTTTAATTTTATAAATTATTCATAGTTTTATTCATAACATATTTGCGAAAAAAAAAATTGTAGTTAAATTATAAATGAAATGTACAAACACAATATCAGTGTAGACTCTTATACCCAAATAAACAAGCTAATTTACAATTGTAAACAAACCTCGAACTTCTTCCGAAGCCATGCTCTTTGCTTTTGCTATCACAAAGGGGGTTAATTTGACATCGTAAGGGACACAGAAGGGATTATAACAACGGTCGAACAAGAAAGCCATAAATCTTCCTTTCCTCATCCTCTCTCTGAGCCTCCTCGTCGCGTTTTAACGCACCGCTGCGCATACCTTTCCCCTCGTTTTGCGCGCGTGGATCGCAATCCGCGCGTGTAACGAGCTTCCTTGCGCTGCACGAGGAATCTCATTTTAAAATTCTTTTGCGTGCCCGCCTAAGCGCCGCTTGTATTCATCGGAGAACGAGAGAGAGAGAGGAAGAGAGATCGAGCAAGAGAGAGAGAGAGAGAGAGAGAGAGAGAGAGAGAGAGAGAGAGAGAGAGAGAGAAAGATGACGGTAAGAAGCTTTTGCACCAACGATGCTCGTTTTGTGAAGAGTGCATTGGTTCCTCTTATTTTTCTACCTCTGTGCTTGCAGTCGCTATGAGAGATGCGATCCATAAGGAAATAGAGAGGCAGTAGTTAGGTCAGTATTCGGTCGGACTTAAAGCGTTGGCTTTGCTGAATTCGACGGTCGGTTAAATTTGTTAGTTGTCGTAAGAAGGCATTGTTAGAAAACAGAACTTTCAGTTTTAGAGTGAGACTATTTTAGAAAAAAAAAATATAGAGAAGATAGAAAAATTATTTGGATTTTAATGATGAAAAGATTTTATGGTATATGTAGGATAGAATCGTAACCGCTTGTTTACCTATAATGAAAAGTTTAAATTCCGATACGAATTTATGTAATGACTTTGGTTTATCCACCTGCAGCCTAATTGGTCAAGCAAGTGCCTCGTAACCTTTTGCCCGTATCTATTTTTTCCTTTCCTATTTATTAAGTGATACCGCAGCTTTAAGCATCACCCGGCATCAAGTATATGTTTTGGGTGTTTATGTCACATCCTGTAGGCTAAAAGACCAGAAACATATTGCTGTTACCTACCAGACAGTTTATTAAGAGCGAAAAATCACCTAAAACGATCACCAAAGATGCATAGGTACCCTCGGTCACTTATCCAAATAGCGATCGCGCCCAGCGCTGCTTAACTCTGATGATCGGCCGACGTGCAGTTCTGCTAACCCACTAACCTGCCGGTCTACGAATTCATGTAATATACTTAAGTATAAGCTGCGCACCTGTCTTAATAAAAATCAACTTTTTTTTTATATATATAAATGTATTCTAAGAGCGCCTGTAATAAAAATGTCATAGGACAGTATTTGTTGTATCTAAAAACAATTAATTCAGTCTCTCATTGAAAGTAACAAAAAAAAAACACAAAAATCAATATATAAGTTATAAAAAATATCGTGTGTACGAAGGGCTTGTGAGCTTTTTGAACTTCGTGAGATTGGAGAACTCGTGTTAGCTCGCAAACGCTCCCAAAGGCAAACTAAAAAAACTCACTTTATGCCCTTGGTGCACAATATGCTATAATAATTTTACTAAAATACAGTTTAAATATTGTAATGATATCTTTTTGTAGCAAAATTGTGGTGAAATAGCACGAATTTCTTGGCAATATTTCAGAAGTATTATATGAAATACTATATTAATATTCTGTCCATATTGTGTTACTATTGTTAATATTGAACCAATATTGTAATAGATTTAATACTGTGTTAGTATTGTAGAAATATTGTGTCAATATTGTAGTTATATTGTGACAACATTATGTTAAAATTGTAGCTATATTGTGTTAGTATTGAGCCAATAATATATCAATATTGTTGCAATATACTGTGTTAATATTGTAGTTATATTGCAGTCATGTAGAAATATTGTGTCAATACTGGGTCATTATTGTAGAAATATTGTAGTAATATTGCAACAGTATTGTGTTAGTATTGTTGCAATACATTGCGTTCACATTGTCGTTGTATTATAGTAATCATATTGTAATAGCAATATTGTAGCAATATTAATACTTTAAAATTATTTCGACGCTAGATAAACAGTAAACGCTTTTAATCTTCATGACATCTCGCGAGATGTTGCTAACCCAAATTGCCCATAAAAGTTTTTAATGAATGAATTTAATGTTGGGACAGGAATTGCAAAAGTGTAAATTCAATCAATATACGTAGCTGGTGGATAGTAATAAATTAAAAAAAAATTACAACTTTTATAAACATAAATAAAATGATCAATCATTTAAAAAAAACATAAGATGTATAAATATGCACATACCAACAATAAATTAATTTCGGGCCAGCTACTCGCTAATAGTATAGGCAGCCATTTTTATTGAAAGCTTTAAAAGTTTATTTTGTTCTTAATAAAAAATAGTCAATCACTATAAATTCAACTTTATTAGTCTTTTTATCAATTTTGTTTGTAAGAATACAAATTTATAAGATAACAGTTTTTATGATTGGAAAATCAAACCAGTCTAAAAAAAAAAGAAAAAAAGTGTTTCTCAAAGATTTTCTAATAACGAATCCCCCAACTAGCGAATCTAATTTAACTCTTGGAAGGCAACACCACTATAAACAAAAATAAAGCTCGCAAAAAGATTCTCTTTTGTCAACAACAAATTGCGAGAGAGAGTAAAGCTCCCAGCCAAGCTCCGTGCTGATGCAGCGTTCTTGAATTGCATTACATTAAGTCGATTCCAGTCGGGCGCAACTTCAAGAGGTTTATTGTAAGCTCATCTTCCTGCCGTTGGCAAAGCTCCTCTAGTCACCGCCGTGAACTCGCTCACCTCATCTTGTCTTAAGCGTGTTTATTATTTTTAAGCAACTCAAGTGTATAAGAGCCGCTCTTTCTCTCCATTATGAGTGGCTTCCAAGTTTACGTCGCCTGCTCGGCTAACGAAACTTGGACAAATTTATGTAACTAATGGAGTATCGCGCGCGGGCTGAGAAAATTTTATTCATGAATCGCGAAATGGCGATGAAAGGAAGTTTGCCCACGGGGCGGGGAGCTGTATGGCTAACTGCTTTTGGGCGGGAATGCAGAACTAATTGATGGGATTAAGGTTGCGATTAATTATGTGGATTGTCATTAAGCGCATAGTCTATTCAGAGGTTAAGTACGATAGTTTTAGGTATAGGTGCGAGATAAATAAGTTTCTTAACTTTGAACCGTGCAATTGTATTTGCATAACTGTTTATAATTTGCATCATCAAATTAATTAATTTCTATCAATGTATTCTTAAAAAAATAAAACTTTAAATCCTCAATAGTCAATGTAATTTTAAACTTAACTAATAAAGAGATCCCCGAATTCATCTGATTGTCTCAAAGATGACAAAAATCAATTTCCATCTCAAACCTATTTCTGATAGAAAACACATCAAAGCCTTTTTCTAACCGATTTTTCCCTGCTTTTATCTCTCCCTACCTATCCTATGCCTACCCTGTCTGCGTGTATTTCCACACAACTATGCGTAAAAACTTTTACGAGAGCCTCGCTCACTCTGTCTTGGCGGAGGCGCGCACGCCTACACGGCTATCCTTTATCGTTGCGGCGCGGCCGCAACAATGCAGGAACTTTCAGGAACTTGTGCAGTCGAGAGGAGAAGGACGTTTAAAGGAGACCTCGAACATCCGAGACAAGACCTTCCTGACGTAGACGACGACGACGACAATACATAGATCTTGGAACGAAAATGGAGTAAGGAAGATACGAGTGATTTTGGATATTTTGTTGATTGGGCATTAGTATAAGTGCCGAGATGTTTCCACGAACTGATATGAGCTGAGATAATGAGATTAGGCTTTAAATAGCGTTAAGCTTGAAAAAGAACACAGTTTAATTGAATACATACCCAGTATAGTAGTACATAATATATTACTTTTTATCTTGATTATATTATATACAATTATATTTTTAATGTAATTAAATATATAAAGATTGTATATTTATTGAAGATATATATATACATGAAAGTGATCGATTGCTGGAAATATTTTATAACTTTTTATTTTCAGAATTGGAAATTGGATTTCAATAACTTAAGGGGATTGAAACATATTTTCCAGCACACTTCTAGAATTCCATAAAAATCAATATATGATTTATTTAAAAAAAAAAAAGAAATATATGGCAGCAAATTTTTTATTTTATTTTTAGCATATTTATATGTTTCATGTATCCATATATTTGTAAACAAAATTAAAATTTTTTCATCCATTATAATCTATATGTTTTACCTTTATCGAGAAATAATAAATATTAATATAACTTAAACGAAAAATTGCCTAAAAATCTATTTTGGTCGATAACGTAAACACGCACTATTCAATGCAAAGCAAAGCAAATAATATCCGTGCAAACAACAAAAGGCATAAAGATTGCAGCGGGCCCGCTTGCGCCAAACGTGCAGGATATACCTATCTGCGGCATTGATCGGACATTCTTTCGCATTTACGTCAAAACCTGATACCGTAAATTTACGAAAACACCTGCTCTGTTCTCTTTCCATCCTTCTAACCCTTGTTTCTTTCTCTTTCTCTCTTCATACTCTCTCTGTCTCTCTTTCTCTCGATTCCTGGCGAGAGTAGGTAAAAATCCCCTTTCATTTTCTCAGTATGGGCGTATCGATAGCGTCTTATTGACACGATTTCTACCCGGCACTCTATAGCTCGAGTATATGTGCAGACTGGACGCTTGGGTGTACTGGTGTGCTGGAATGCAGAGCCACTAGGGTTTCTTCGTCTTTTCCTGATTTCAAGGGCTATTTTACCCCTATTTCTATTTTCTTGTTTTTCCGGGGTAGACGTCTGTCGAGCGCAGGTATTCTTTGTTCGATTATCTGAACGAGACTCGACTGCTGCTTTATTGTTCAACCGTTAGGATCAAATTAGTTGATTTATCATTTTGAACATTTTTCTATTTATTACTAGCTTTGTTCAACATTTTAGAATAGAAAAAATAAGTAAATTAATAAGTATTAAAATAATATTTAAATTTTACTTCAAAATGACAATAATTTTTTCGTTATTCTATATCAATTTATAATGCATTCTTAGAAATTGTTATCTCCATTCTCTTATTAATCTAGTATGTGCACGTGTGCCTGCGATCGCAGACGCATGTGCATGTATGTATGTATTTGCGAACCTGTGTATGTATGTATTTGCGAGCTTATGTATTTGTTTTAGTAGCATCTATATGTGTATTTGTGAGTATGAATACGGTTGTGCGGGATTATGTATATGATTGCGTTCGTCAGAATATGTGCGGTGGTGGAAGGGCTATGAACGTGTGCATAAATTTTGAGTGTGCATGAGTATAGGAGTGTGTTTATGTATCGGCGTGGTCATCTATTAACTACTAATTCACTATTAGATTGAAATCAAATGAAGTGAAACATTCGATTTTTGCATTGAAGGCTGTTCTCCTGACACGAATCTCGTTATACTTCCTTCCGCAATCCCACGATGCAAACTCGTCGCTCACATCCGTCGTTATAAAAGATGCACCTTAATAAAAGTCGAGAAAAGAAAGTCGTTCTCTTCGAAAAAAAAGCAGGAGACGTCACCTGGAAGAAGAATTTTGCAAAAAGAGCAAGAGGCTTCTCACCCGAAGAATTTTGCAGCCATAAATTATTTAACAGGCATTCGCGTGTAAGAATGAATGATATATCCTTGCGCGGCGCGGAATAAAACGGCCGCCGACGACAAGCAGCCGCGTTGTCCCGCGGGAGGAGGACGACCCTGCTCGAGGATATATCCTTCGTTCGGGAAGCGTCTTCGCACCGGAGGATTCTTATAACCGGCTCTCGCGCGAACGCCGTGCGCGCTATGTAATGGGCAAAAAATTGTACTTCATGGCCCGGCGCTCTAATGAGATTTTGAATTATGCCAAGCAGTTATGGCCTGATCGTAATTCAAGCACCCTCCTTTTTCTATCCGCTTTGGCGCGAGAGGTTTTCTGTCGTTTCCTACTTATCTCGGCGTTGTCTATTTTTGGCAACAAAAATTTTGAATATTTGTTTTTCTCAGATGACCAACTGGTGTTCATTGTTTGTTTCATAAGGAACAATTAAGAAATTATTCTGCCTTTATAATTACATTTATTATAAACTGAGTATTTTTTGTTTTTTAGTTTTGGATAGTTTTTTTTTTAAATAGATGTCTAAAAGTATACGAGAATCTTACAATATTGATATAATTGAATTGATCATAAAATCATAAGGAATCAACAAAAATTTCCATTTATTTTTTATGATGTAATTTTATTAGTTTATAATTTTCTACATCACTTACAGTAATTTATTACTTATATTTTATTATTTATTAAGTTATTCTTAATGTAATTTATTTATTAATAAGATAACTGTTTACCCCTTGACTGGCAGTGTATCGTATGTGTGCACACAAAAAAATCGTGCCAAAACTGGCAGCGTATCATATATGCATATATTAAAAAATAACCCAATAACCCTTGAAATGAATTCCGCAACCACAAAAAACCTCAGAAACATAGTTTTTCTATAACTAGACTAAGTCATTGCGGCTACTAGTTTTGGTACGAAATGTTGCAAAAGCCCTGCCAGTCAAGTAATACATTTATAGTTTATTTAATTCTTTATTATTTGTTTTCATGCTCTTTACTATTTAATTGCTGTTCTTGTTTCGTTTTAAACAAATAAAATATAACTCTTGTAAAACTATGAGATAAAAGATTATGTAATATGCAAAAAAAATCATATATCTATTTTCTTATGGCTAACCCTCTCCTGTTCTTTTTTTTTCTATATAGTTCATTTTCTATATCTTTTCCATATTTTCTTCTCTTATTCCCTTCTTCTATGTTCTTCTTTCTTTTCACTTATTGTCCGGACTTTTCTTTCTCATTTTCTCCGCCGCGCCATCGTTGGCTCCTTCTTTTTGTGACTCGAGATCGTACGACTCTTATATATACTTCTGTAAATGTATATACAGTCAGTGTGTCTCAGGCCGCTCGCACTTTCTGGATTATATGTGACTCAATTACCGTCTTTGCGAGCCAGCCAGATTTTTATGCTGAGATTTTTCTCACCGTGCTCCTTTCTTTCTGCTTTTTGCTGCTTCCGCAGCCTCGAAGACTAGAAAGCGGCTTAGATAAAAATCTTTCGAACCATCCAATCCGACGACTATTTCGAGGTAGTACCCTGAGCGGAGGTTAAAAAAGAAGCGGGGTGCGAGAGAAAAATATGGCTCTGAGTGCAGGCAATATTTGAATTCACGATTAAAATGTTTGCTGAAATAGTATGAAAAAATTGTAATTAAAAATTTTTCTATTAAGTGGCTCCAGCGTAACGTATAGCAGTTTAAAGAGATTTTTAATGTTAATTTTGTAAACTGTACTGAATTTAAATATTATATTTTAAAAATATATATAAGATGCTAAATTAGGTAAATAAGTCTTCAATTTTAATACACGTATGTACTAGTTTGAAATTGGTTTTTATGTACCATATTCATCTACTAAACCGTCAACACTAATTTATGCCAACTTTTTTTTTTAACGACTCATTAAAGTTACACGCCAGCAGTCTCATTGCAAAACCAGGCCACATTACTCCGGAGTAAAGCTTTAACTTGTTCTGAGCGGGCGCGAGAATTCCGCTTACTAATTTCGGAGAGTATACAGATTTTTCTTGCTCTAGCGACAAAACCTCGCGAAATAGAAAAATAGAAGCCGTTACACGTGCGGCCCTCCCACCCCGGCACAAAAGAAATATGTCAGCGGTAACAAAATCCGACATTCTGGGAACTTATTTCCAGCCATACATAAAAACGCCTCCGTATACAAACGGAACGCTTCCGTCGGGCGCGCTCGCCAAAATAGTCCGCGTCGGGCCAAAAATCCGAGGCTGGATGGGACGCTATTCGCAGAGAAGCTGAAATGATAAAGGTACATCCAGCGGGAAAAGGCACGAGCTCTACTATCGTATGCATGGGCTCGCCGGTGCAGCAGCTTCTTTATGCATGTATCTATACATACGCATTAAAGCGCGCCTATATCCTTTGCGGTAGCGACTTTATTCGACCTTAAATTCAGCCCCACTTGGCGCGCGACGCTCCCCTGTCGTGCCAAGAACACACAGCTGGATCGTACTTCACACTGCTTTCGAGCTTTCTCCGAGGTGTGTGCGCGGAGTTTAGCGAAGGGAAAAGCAGAAAAGGCTGCTCGCGCTGCGATTTAATCTTGATCCCTGAATTTTTCATACCAGATGTTTCGCCTGCCTATAGGCCTGTTCGAGATTCTTGAATTTTTCTTGTACTTTAAGTATATAGTTTCGATATTGGGATATCGTGGGTGAAACGCGAGAGGAAATTTTTTTATTCTTGTTCAAGAAAATTTGGAGGTTATTTCGTGTATGAATGTTTGAACGCATGTATTTTATTGATTGGTTACACTGAGAGAAACGGTATAAGAATAATTATTATGTTTTAAGGAAAAATTACTGTAATGATATATACAGTGAACACATTCTTGCATTTTATCTAAAATTATTATGTTACATAGGAAAATTTGTATTCTTCATTTATTTCCAAAAATTTATTTTCAAGGCGCAGAGACAATTTTTTTTTTTAATTTCTACATATTCTAATATATTATGTAGTAAGAATATATAACTATCATAATATATGAATATTACATGAAGTTTTTCATAACCATTCATAGTCTTAAAATAACAACGGATTCCTGTTTTATTGAAAAAATTAATGTTTATACCGAGAGTTGAAGAGTGCTTTTTTGTTTTCTTTGAACTTACTTCCTTACTTTTTTTTTATTTTCAAGAGAAATGCATGCGTATACGAGTTAGGGAAAGTGAAAAGTTTGCATTATTCGCGTATGGGTGGGAAAGTTTCATAACTGTTTGTTCTCAGCTTTTCAATTCCAATTTCCCAACTTATATAAATAATAAGCAAGAAAAATCTTAAGAGCTAACGTTAACTTTTTTGTATAAATTTCCGTACCAATCAAAATCCGTAAAACAAGTAAAGAACGCCAATAATAAACAATCTAAGAAAACAAATTAACTTGTTCCAGATAAGGTTTATATTAATTATTCTACTATTTAATCTATCTCATATTTTACTTTATAATAATTTTAAAAATTATTAAAATTCAATGTACTATATCCAAAGTTGCCGAAAGTCCAAGTAAGTCTTGCCTAAGCCATAAGTAAAACTCTTGATACTCGAAGCAACATTTCGGAAAAACTATCAAGAAAGAATTCTCAAAGTAGAGAAAACGAAAGGACCAACATCTGAGACCGAGAAGGAGAAAGAGCAGTGGCCCAGGACAGTGCAGGATTATTGCTTCAATATTGCCCGATGCCAGACGTCGTCGACGACGACGACGAGGTTGGGTCGTTACGTCTCCGCGAGAGTAAACCCGTAGCTTGTAGAGAGCACGTGTGCACTGGCCGGCTTAGCCACGCGTGGCTACATCGCAGCGTTATTAAGCCATCTCTTACCAGTTATATCCTCGTATAAGGCTGGACAAGGCCGGGGCTTTCTCTCTCCTTGGCTGCTCCTTCCTGCTTGCTGCTGGCTCCGTCACGTACTTTCCCTCCCTCGTTCCCCCGATAGACGGTACTAAAGTCTCTGTTTCTCTGCGTATGATCCTGCGCTGGCTCGAGCTTGCTAATATGCCTCTCATTTCTGCCAACGTCTACAGGGGCACTTTCGGTTTTCGTAGAATATTACTTATTCTCTTGCTTTCACGACTGATGATATCTGGTAGTGGATTTGTCTTTATTATTGCACGCTGTCTGTTTACATGGATTTTTGTATGAATGTTTTAATGTTCGCGTAATTTAATTTTACTACATGAAAGTTATTTAAAAAAATAGTGTTACAAATCATTTATAGTCTTTGCTTTTGATTATATTAAAATCAGATATATTCATATGTGAATATATTAAAGTTTTATATCTAACGTAGATGACATTATTACAGAAAATAATAGAATAAAATAAAACAATAAAAAACAAATCGGCTCTATAGATTAAAAACTCTTACTTTACAGTTTATCAATGAGTTTTTTATTTTTTTTCTATATAATTATCTGTGTAGCACCATTGTTCCACACTTTCTTCCTCTCCCTTTGTTTTTCTTCAGCTTTATTTCACGTTCTTGCTTCCTATCAAAGTCTGGCTTTTTCTCTTCTTAAACTTTACTTTGTTTTTCTCTTTCTACCAATCTATTTCCACTCTCTTTCTCTCTCTACCTTCTCTCTCTATTTCTCTTTCTCTTGCACTTTAGAAAACGAGTCCCCCGTCGAGTTTATGAGTGGCTCGCGTACACGCGAATCGAAGAGTCGTTTTAAAGTGGCGAAGGCTGTGGTGGAAGGAGTCAAAGATGAGGCGTTTTGGCTCTTTCTTTTTCTCCGCGTCGTGAGCGCCGTCTAGAATCGCGCGCTGCCCGGAAGTCTGGAGGGCTCGTTTTGGAGTCTCCTTTGTGCCATAGAGGAGAAAATGAAAGAAAAGTCAAGCAGCATATACGGCCTGCTCTGTTGGTGGACCCTGTTTTCTGCACGGTTTGGTACTTTTCCAATCTTGGCCAACGACTTCGGAATTCTTAGTTTTAATATAAAACCGACTCGCCTAAACTGTTTAACCTTTTGGTATACCCGAGTCAATAACGAAATGCTAACTTTTAGCAATGCTGCTGGAATATTTAATTTTAGAATTATTTTGAACAATTACTTTCTAAAAAAGTATAAATTTCGGAAAATCAAATCGTCATCTTGTAAGAAGTAACTTTTATATAATCGAAAAATTTTCTCCGTTCTACGGTAATTTAAACAATGGCAGTTTTATGAGAAATAAATTAAGCTAAAAAATAAATGTTGACATCGATTTAATCTTCAGATTTTAGTGAATAGCTATGAAGACTTCTCATCTTATCGAAAATATTATCATAGGTATTGATAAGAAAAGTACAATAATATCTTGATAGTTATTAATTAAAGTTTACTTTAATACTAAAATATTATAAATTAAAACTAAAATAAACGTTTTAGGGTTTCGAGGGGGTCTTTCAGTCTCGACCTTGGCCATGATCCTAAGGTCATTTGAAGATTTAGTCGATTTTTTTAAATGATAACCCATTTTGATTCCAGAAATTTTACGTCCGCATATAACATTGACTATGACCTAGACCATGATCTTTAAAGTTGAATTAAGGTCAAATCGATTTCTTTAATGAAACCCCAAACTTTTAACGCGAATTACAAACTTTTAAATGTAGAATAACTAAATAAAAATGAATAATTGTAAAATTTTTTAAAAATATCTTTAGGTAATATTGACCTTAAGTGTAGAAAATTAAGTGAAATTGAATAAAGAAATGAAATAGTAGATTACGTAACTAGTGCGAGAAGTAGGTGGTTTCCGCACTGGCTTAGTTTGATAAACACACCCGTTCGAGATCACCTACTTCCAGCACGCGTTACGTATATTATTTTTCCATACAAGGTGTAGGAAGTTCATTCTGTACGCTTTGTCATGTGGGAAGTGTTCTCTTTTCTGTACAGCTTTTTATTATGGCTTACCGTTTAAAAAAATTGATTTGACCTTCAGATGACCTTAAAGGCGTCGTTAAAGTCATGGTATCATGCCACCCTTTAAAACCCTAGAATTTTTATTTGAAATATTTTTTTCAAAAATTTATATTTTTAGAGTTACATTGATGTGTGTAAATGAAAAAGGGACATCCTGTATTTTCATATATTTATACATTCATTTCAAAGTTGCCATAGCATTTTAAAACGTAACCATCTACAAAATCACTTTCAACATAGCCATGCATCGTATATTTCCCTTACACGTCTAACTTTAGCTTACAGAAAACAAATTTCCCGCATAAAATACCACCTCTCATAATTAGAAGCGCTTCCACGCCTAGATATCCAAAAGAACAAACTTTGCGCGCTCGCATTGAAATATTTAACGCCTCGGACGAACTGCTCGTTAACGAACCTGCGTACTCCAAGTGGCTTTGTGCAGTTTGTCTAAGCAGGCTTCGTTATCTCACAACCCGTTGAAATGTATGTGGAGAAGTAGGGGTGTATAATAGTTGCGCATGACCCCTTGTATAATAAAACGACACTTCAATTAGAAGTAGGATCCTTATTTTAAAAAGAAAGAATGCAAATGAACCGGTGAAAAAATACATCAGTACTTAGACGCATGCTCGCAATTACTGTAGTAGAACGATGAAAAACTGGTAGACTGATGCTGTATGTGAACTCTACTTTGTTTTGTTTAGTTTTATAAAAAACACATTGGTTTTGCGAGCACTTTGACGTGGAGCTTAGCTGCATTCAGGAATCGTTTTTCTGGGTATGATGAAATAAAAGAGAAAAAATAACCTAATCAAAAAAACGCAACAAAGACGAGCCGCTAGAGATCGGTAGGTTGCACAGAGGCATTTACCCGCGGAGAGGCCAACAATGCTTTGTGCTCGGGCCACAACGATGGGCAAACAAATGATTCCCGCTGCTGCTACGCGAATGTAATTACTGCGCGCGGCTCCTTGCCTGTATAGCTTGATTCTCCTCTCTCCCTCTCACCAATTGCTAAATCAACGCTGTGTTTCAACGCGACGTGATTGACCCGATTCGGTCGCTTTGTTCACTAGTTCGACCATCACTCGGCTGTGGAGAATCCTATCCAGTTCATGTATGGGCAATTGTATAGAACTTTTAACCTAACGCGTGTTATCCCAATAGAATAACAAATTCAAATTTTTAGAATATAACATAATAAAATCAATTTGATCTCAATACTTTTGCTTTCTCACGGAGGAATTTTTTTTTAGCACGAAATAAGTAAAAATATTGTTTTTTAATCAATCAAAATTCGTCATAATAGTTACAGGTAGCACAAAATTTTTTTCTTTAAAAAAAAATGCTGAAGAAATATCATTTAGAGTGAGAATGAGAGAGAGAGAGAGATAGAGAGAGGGAGAGAGAGAGAGAGAGAGAGAGAGAGAGAGAGAGAGAGAGAGAGAGAGAGAGAGATGTTTACTGAATTATACAATTGTTTATTGCAGTCTTACGATTGCAATAATTAACTGGGATTACGCCCAACGTCGCCATAATATAAATGCTAAACTACATCAACAACATTTCTATAAATAGAAACGTCAGAGACATAACGAAGTAGATAGTCATAGTATAAAAATATAAAAATGAATGAAAAAACCGCATGTGAAATCTTGATTTGTTACTGAACCACCACAATCACATTAATGAGCATAGAAATCAATTATTTAATCATTTCGTTTGATCTGTTTAAACTTTCGTATTTTCCTTCCTCTCTCTGTTCGATCTTGCTTTTCTCCCTTTTATCCTCCGATTCAATGAACATTGCCTGGCTTCGAACTGCTCGTTTCAAACGATTCATTGTATCTTTGTCTCGCAAACCAGGAGAGGAGGATGTCTGTACGAATAGATAACGCGCGAGCAATAGTAACGGTTTGTGGGAAAATCCGTTCGATCAAGGAATAAGAGAGGGAGAGGGAGAGAGAGAGAGAGAGAGAGGAAGAGAGTGAGAGAGAATATTTACAAAATGGCCTTATTTCCTGACATCGCGCTGTATGTGTGTGGCTTTACGAATGTTGCGCGCAGCTTGAAGACCCGTTTACGCCACATTGTCGAGCTTTCACATTGGTTCTGGTACTTTTGCGCGTTTGTTTAACGTGTGCTTTTGAATTAGAAAGGTCAGATTGAAATACCAAATTATGTACCATCTTCTCTGGTATAAATAACTGAGCTATTTTTTATGTGAACTAGAATCCGGACTTATATGCGCTTCGCTCACGTGCAGTTAAGGCTGTTAAGGTTAAAGTCTGTTATTTAGAATGAATTCCAAAAAACAATGCAATCGCGACTGACAAACCAATAGAAATACTCGAAAAGGCATAACAATATTCATTGTACCTCGCTTTCAAGAATATATTAGTTTATGAAGTATTTTATCTGTATATAACAACATTTTAAAGGGAAATTTTTCATTAAAGAAAATGTTGTTGTAACTCACAAAACAAAATTTCTGTTTATTATCATATTTTTACGCACTATAATCAAAACTGTTCGTAGTTGTTCACTTTTTATCAAACTTTATCAACCTTTTTTAATTACACATAATAATCTTGTTCTAGCAGAAACTGATGGTAAGGCAATAATTACAACAAATTACAATTTATTTTTAATGGCATACATAACAAAACATATTTTACAATCAAAATCACTTTATCTGAAACTTATTAAATATAATATTATACAATATTATTAAATAATATTGTGCAATAATTCATGATTTGAAAATTATTTACGCCCTTCGAAAAATGATTATGTAATCATTTGTAATGAGAAAGAAGGAATGATTAATAGTGTAATAATTTGCAGAGTTGCTCCCCTTTTCCACAGGTAAACAAATACACCTCACAAAATCAAACTCTTCCTTGAAATCGATAACAGGATCGCTCAAATTGAAATTCGACGTGCGCTCTCGCGTTGGCTTTAATAAATGCCTTCGTTCGGGGCAGCTTCTCTAGCCCGAAGGTGTCTCGACGACGGGGGCTTTTTGCGGAAGGCAAATTGAATACCCTGCCCCCACGTTGAACAACGTACTCGAGTCACGTGCGGTATACGCCAACCCGCGTATCTCAAACTTTGCCTGCGTGAAATATTTGCAGAAATAACCGCGGCGAAGCGTAGGTTTACCAAGAGTGGTCAGAACTGAAAATTTTGTGGTGTAAGTACGATACTTATTGTTCTTTGAAAAATTTTTGTACAACATGCGATTGTTCGATATGCGCTTGGAGAAAGATTGTTGACTCGGTTGTACTGGGTGATTTGAGATGACCAGAGCTCATGTCACCGCTGAAAATACTGACAAATAATTACGGTTTCAGTTTTTACGTTAGTTTGTGTATGTGTGTGTGCGCGGGCGTGTATGTGTATATGTGTGTTCGCTTTGCTTCGAAACTTAACATTCAACAGACATATGTAAATATATAGCTTATTTGATTATACTGACACTATTAATTGAACTGTTGAGTTAATCGTTAAAAAAAAAGTTCCTTTGTCCATCATTCATTGTCACTTATTTACCGTTTTTCGTGAAGGTTTTGTTTTTAGCTTTGTATACCATCTCGTTAATTACTTCTATACATCGTTTATCCTCTTTTTCAATTGGTTACTTTCACTTTTAGTGAAATCCTGTTCTCATTTGCAAAGCTAAATTGGACGCGGACCAGCTAGGATCTCATTTTTTATGAGAATCAATGCTACTAAAAACTTCAAACTCGGGTTTATAGTCTGTCAGCTGCTTTTTCTTTACAAGCAGTATCAAAAGAAAGGATTTTAAACCATTTTCTGTTCCCGAAAAACAGTTTCCTGACAAAGTTTTCGGTTGAAAAGAATAATATAAACATGTTTGCTTTGAAAAAGGTTTACTCTGTTACCAGGACCGCATTTTGTAATCAAGCGGAGCGAGTACAATAACGTTCGGTGAACAATGTAGACGATCTGCAGCTGTTTCCACGACCTTTTTCGACTTTCTTCGTCCGAGAACGACCAAAGCTCCCTTCTCCATACAAAACTTAAGTAGGACCATTACACACAGCGGCGCAAGGACGTTTAATCTCCAGAGCGACGGTGGCGGTTCTAAACCTTTTCAGCGCTTTCTTCGAGTGCCCAGCTTTCATTTGCGTGCATTGCCCGCCACGACAGCACTTCGAGAGAAAGAGGGTATAGAGAAGTCGAGATTCAGAGAAGCGAATGTATGTGCGTAAATGTGAGGGACGATGTGGGGAACTGAGAAAAATAAGATGGAAGTAAGTGAAAAATTTAGAAGTCGAGGTGAAAAGAAGAATTCAGTGAGAAAAACTAGCATTTGAACTTTTAGTGACTAACAGTTAATTGATATTGCAAGATATTTTCTTCAATACTTTATTTATTTATTTTTATTACAACTTGCGCTATTTGTACAATTGATTTATTTATTCGCCTACAAAATTTTACTATTAGCAATAACAAAATTAACATATTTAAATATAAAAATAATGTATTCTTCTAAAGAAATAACATACATCGCGATCCGACACGTAATAAGATCATCTCAATGTCAAGTCTCGGTCGGATCCCTCCCTAATCCTCTTAGCCACAACGATTGCCTTTCACAACCTTTGGCTTATGCATATACCCCCAGCGCTTCTCTTACTCTCCACGACATAAAGAAGAAAGCCAAACAAGTCAGTTAAAATCGCTTCCGATGCTTTTAATAATGTCTTCAAAGATCAAAGTTTGGAATTCGTTAGAAAGAGAGTTCTTTAATGCTAGTGAGGGATTCGTTTCGTATCTCTTTATTTGCGTACTGTCCACTAATCGAGGGTCGTTTCCTCCCACTGGAATCCAAGAGGTATGGTTATCAGCGACTACAACCAGCGGAGCGGTAAATTATGTTCCGTACTTCATAGAGAGATTTTCTTGGAATAAGCTTATTTTTGAGAAAAAGTTTGAGAGAGAGGGAGAATTTTAAATTCAAATTCTCATGTTATGCTTGCAAACTTTAGATCTTTCTTAATAAATCTGAAATCTCTGTAAAGACATTAATATATTCTATAGCACTTCATTTCTTGAGTGTACCATGCACTTTGACAAAAAAAGAACTTCAAAAACTGCTAGATCTTAGCTGAACGTGAATCGACAAAAAAGAATGAGCGCGCTCGCGGAAAAATCCAACGGTAATTATACGCACCGATATAACAGCGAAAAGAAGGAGGCCATTAATCAAGGCCCGCATAAAAGCCGCTGGCCTGGGCGTTGATAGAAAGCGAGTTTCTTCTTTGAGTCGCGATTCTTGAACATTTGTTAAGCGTCGTCGTCGTTCTCCGCTACGAGCGCTTTAAAAACCGTGTCATTTGTAACTTGCGCGAGACAAAAAGGCGCCGGGCCCGCGAAAGAAGAAAGCGGAGAACGTCGCACAACTGAGGGAGAGAGAGAGATTAATGCAAAAGTATTCGGAAAAGCTCCAAGAGAAAACGAGCTTGAAAGCGTATGTACGCGTATTCTTACCGCAATGATGGACAACTTTCTGTGTGCTTTGAACTGCTTACGGCTGGCTGTTTACGTTTTTTTTTAAGAGCTATTTTTTACAAGCCGTCAACAGATGTATTTTCATAAAGATGATGTCGAGCCGCGATTCGATGACATATTATTTGTATACTTCGTATTTAATACTATAAGACGTAATTTTTTCTATATGTATAAGGTGGTGAAAAATTAATTGTAAAGATTTGACAATAATTGAAAATGTACCCAAAACTGAGGAAGTCGATGAAGGAAAAATTGGATAGCAAGAAACTATCTATCTAATTTAAAATTTTATATTTTCATTTTATTTTTAATGAAAGTAATTTTATCGATTTATATAAGATTATCATTTAAATAAGAACATTTATAATAAAGATACAGTGTATGAGTAGACTATAACGTCAGCTAGTCTAGTTAATTTGCAAAAACACATTTATACTTTGAACATATTTGTACTTTAAACAATTGCAAAACAAAGTTTTCTAATAATTATGCTACGAATATCATAAAAAAATTCCTTCTTCTCTACCTTACAGTAAAAATTCATTAAATAGAAATGCATTTTCTTCTCTTTTACTTTTTCGATTTCCAAGATCGACGTGTTTCTTTGAGCGACTTCTCGATTATCACGTCAAAAACGAGAATCGTTCTTTTGCTACATGCCATTTGCAAAACGCATGAGAACTCCCCGTAAATACTCTAAGAGAGCAGCTCTTTTGCCTGAAATCTTTACTTTTAACAGGCATTGATATTGGAATGATTTTTTCAGCTTTTAATGTAAAGATCTTAAAAAAGTCCTTTGATAGAGAACTTTTTTTATTGCAGAAAAATGTGCTCAGTTTTCATTACGCTGATTGAGATTCTGTAATACCTGAGAATCTATAAGTTTAATGAGATTTTTCTTTAGCGCTAACATCATTATTTTGCATACAGTTTTATTTTTAATGAAAACTGAATACTCTTAACTTACCTAAGGTAAAGTATATATTTAGCTAAAAACTTGGTCAAGCCTTGTAAATTTTCAAAAATTATCTAAAGCATGATCCTAGGCTGTATATTAAAGTACCTATTAAAAATAAATTATAAAGTAGTTTTAATTCTTATTTTCTAATCAAAATAATAAACCAAATCGAGAACTTCATTAAATTTACATGTACCGTAAAAAAAAAGATGCGGAAATGTAGTTATTTTTCCAATAAAACAACTTAAATGCAATTATATAGTATTGTACATGCCTCTGATTTTACCGAAATCAATCCCAAAACCACACATGTCTATAACGCGCTCTTCTCTTCGATACCATACTCAAACCTCTTCACTCACCCACCCTCGATTATACAAACCAAAACTTCCGCCCATCCAACTTCAGCTCTCCACAAAGTACACAAGTCCCCCATGGTGAACTTCGTTAATAACCAAGCTCCGCGTTGTTTATGCTGCTTGTGCTCTTGTTGTATAAGCATAAACAGGCAGCGTGCCCCGCGCGCAAGCGGATCAATCTCGGGGCGTCCGTTTTACGGCTTTCGGGTCGTCTCTTCGCCGAAGTCGTTATAAGTGCCGAGAGAATGATCGAGCTACCGCGAAAGGCCGTTCCGCGGACTCGTTACACCAGGAGTCAACAGGCTAACCGGCAGCGGTCACGCAATGGCTTAATAATACGCGTGCGTGGGTTAGAGTTTACCGGGCTGTGTCATCGGAAAAATTAAAGTGGTCGGCGGGTCGTGTTTTTTTACTGTTTTTGTTCGAGTTGATGAGTTTGTGATATTAATAAGACTTTGCGAAAAGTTGTATCTTAATTAACGAAACATGAAAGGACGAATATGATAAGGTATAGCGTTTTAGAATATAGAAAATAATAGAGGGTTAAAGATGAAGCAGTTAATATTTAAGTAAATGATAATTAAAAATAGTAACAAGCTTTGAACACATAAGCTTTGAAAATAATAGTTTACAATAAAAAAACATTAGCTTGTTAAACTAATCCATTTACTTTTTCTGCCATAGAGCTTATCAAACTTAAAATTAATTTTTTCTTAATTTTTTATTACTTAACTTCAACCTAAAGAAATAGTTATTCTGACTTTCTTTCGAAGAAAACACCCAACCATTTAATTTTCGGTATTTGCACCTGTCTCTACTCGTGAAAAAGTAAGTGCTCGTTTGCCGAGATCTGCTACTGGCATGTAGAGATGCGATGTAAGTAAGTTGGAAAGTCTCAAGAAATCTACCTTTTACTAAATTAAAAATTATTTATCTATGTTTTTTTGTCCGAAAAAATAATAGAGGCTCTTGTACAAAGATAGTACCAAGTATCGATTTCGCGCGTTTTCTTGGTAATATGTACAATTTTTAAACTCTCTTCAAGCTTTCACAAGTCAATAGCGTGCGAAAAATACTTCATTCTCGCACAAGTACGTAAATCTGGTGTTGTTTACCTATGTTTTTATCCAAGAACGATAAGTCAAACTTTTTATGCAAAGTTCGAGGAAATTCTTAAATTTACTTACGTTGCTTTAATGATAAGTCCAGCATACAAACCCTGTCTTAGACCCTAGTAGAAAATTAACCATATTCTGTCCAGAAATGACAGAAATTCTGGCCAGACTATGGTTAATTTTCTGGGGACGCAACAAAAATATGAAAATCTAACAAACGAAATCTTATATTGGTCATAGCAGAAAAGTTGGATAATTTAATATTTGTAACTATTCAGACAATGTAAATTATAATAGAAAAAAATTTCTTGATTTTCCATTTTTTCGCGTATCATCTACTTAAAATTCCAAAAGCTTTCCTAACTTAAAAAAGTTCTTTCAAGATTTTTAAACTCAGAACTTCTTATGTAACTTCTTATTCTTTTTGAGTCTAGCAACCCACATTAATTAACAATCTACTGTTTGTTGTTAACTTATTCCTTGCCCTAAAAACTTCAACAAACCCCGTCAAACAAATTGTAATTTTAATACCTCACCGAATATATCTCGAAAAGCAACGAAAAACCAAGTCCGTAACTGCATACTCAATTTCGCTGTTCTTAGCAAGACGCTGCAACTTCTTGAGCAGCCTCCGGGCGGCTGCGGTCGGCTGTAAGTAATAGCTAAATTAACATCTCGGCATATCCTGGCGGAGCGTCATCTGCTGTCTACTAGGGCGGTAACGTTCTAAGGAACGCCTCTCGCGTACGCAAAATGCGAGTCTCGCGCGTCGTAAAAGCTCGCTCACACACCCTCTTGCTATAATCGTCAGCGACAGATGCGCGCTGGTAGACTTTTTAGCTCAGATTTCGACGTTGTCTGTTTCTTTGGAGGATGCGAAGAAGTTTGTATTTCAATATTGGTTTAGTATTTTGGATAATTTGATTTAAGCTTCTTAAACGAAAGAGATTAAGGATCGCTGTTCATTCTATTTTTAAATGTTATGTTCTAATTCTAAGATTTATCGCGAAGAGCATAAAAAATTTTATACTCTTAACGGCTTTTCTACGATTCGCAGTTATTTGCATCTGTCTAAGTCATAAAGATACGAAACCCAACGATTATGGTGATATCGTTTCTAAGAAAAGAGATTCTGATGAGTATGTTATAATTTTTAACTTAAAATGAATATTAACTTTTCATTTTGCTTTCTTAAAGAGGAAACTGAAACAGTTAAATTTTGAACTTTATTCAAACTTTGTATAAACATGTTTAAAAGTTTCAGGAATTTGAGTAACACATTTTCAGAAAGTGAAGATATGGATGTATGTGCAATAAAAAGTTTATTACTTTCATTTCTTAATAAATTTTTAAAATTGAAAAGAATTTTTAAAATTTGCTTATTGTTATAGGTATTAAAACAATTTTTAAATTAAATGGTACTGTGCTGTGATTTTCTTAATAATGATGTTTTTAATATAATAAAAATTTCATCTATTCGGGGCCTGAATATTTCATAGTGTATGCATGTTTATAATATAAATTTATTATGTAAATAAGTGATTGTATCACAAGAGAGTAGCTATAAGTAATTTTAAAGAAATTTAATAAATTAGCTACGGCTTTTTATTTCAATTTGAAATATCTATTAAAATTCATAAGATAAACTCTTTAATCTAATACATTCTATATTCTTGACCTAATCGATTTTCACTATTGTAAAAAATAAAAGTCCTCATAAAACGTGAAAAATAATCCTAACAGAATCCTTTTCACAGAACTAATCGTTCCTTCCAATAAATAAGCACATATTATCCCCACCGTCAATCTCGTTTTCAATATCGGGTTTACAAGCTGTAAAATACCTTTCTGCCACTAACTCCCTAAAGAAATGAAGCGAAGTTCTCGTAAAGTCCTTTCTCTCTTTCCCTCTCTTTCTCTCTCTCGCCCGTATACACATCGAGTACAAAGAAAACGAACTCTAAATCTCCTGTACCGTTGGTATCGTCCGACGAAACGTAGGACAAAGGCGAAGCTTTAATAAAAACACAGCAACGAGAAGAAGATCTTGCCAAAGATTCGCCAAGGGGATCAGTAAGAGCACAGATACCGTACAAGAGCTTTCCGATCGATTCGATTCCTTTTACTTAGCTATCGATGGCGTAAAGACGAAGGGTTATATCTGATTGCTCATTAAAGTGCACGCGGCTCTCTAAACGAATTAATTCGATAATCCGGGAATTTAATAAGGTCGCTGTATACAGCTGATTTTTTTTCTCTTTTGTTCAATTTTCTTTCGTGCTGACTCGGAAAGTTCGGCGAGCCGATCTGCTTAATTGCGTTCGGTCTTTTGCGAAATTCTTCGCATCATTTCTACTTTTTAATTAAGCGCGTCGAGTTACGGCTATTCCAAGATGAGATAGCTTGGATTTTTAGATTTCTTTTATGCAGATGACGGCCGGACTTGAATTCCTATAGTTACAAATTGTGCTGTTAGTAAAATGTTTATGTAAGAATCTGAATTGAAATTTATTTATTTTGAAGTTGTTTGAATTGCTTAAATGTTTAAGCATATTAGAGTGAATGGAGGGTTTCAGGATAGTGTTTTCTATTATATTTTAACTCTTAGAATGATTGATGAAATGGAGCTATCTATGATTGAACTAAAATACTTATAAATATTTATAAAATATTTCTTTATTGGTTTTAGTGTCAGAATAATATTTATAAAAAAAACCAAAATCTTTTTTAAGAAAATACAGTACCAAAAAAACATATAGGGGAAAGCGGGGTAAGAAGGCCGAGTTTTTACAAAGTTTTAATTTTCTTGTGTAAAAATGTATACAATAAACTTTGTAAGTATTCGATACAAAATATATGTACGGGTATATATTAAGGAGTATTGATCGTACAAAATATAAATATTCAATAAATTTTCGAAATAAATTTCATAAGCTATGCAAAGAACTCGATCAAAATAGGAAAAAAGCTTTTCCCAAATTTTTAATTTAATTGAAACCTTTTTACTCTTATAATTCTGGAAAGTAGAAAACTCATTGTTTTTAGTTTTCAGTTTTTTATGTTCAAAACTAGTTAGAATAAGTTGAAATTTTTGCAAAATATAGCCATTTTTTATTTTACGTTTTCCTGATTTTTTCAAAGCGGTTTGAATATTTAGTTTAAAACTCATACTCGTATTAAAAAAAAAATACATTTTTTTTTGTTTTGAACAAAAGAACCATCATGTTGAAGTAATGAACTCTTAACTAAAAAATTTATTTGGCAAACATAATTATTTTTAAACTTTTGAAAATACTTGTGATTCCATTTAAATATCTTAATCCTATCGTTAAAAACGTGTAAAACAGAATTTTTCTAAAATAGAAAATTTATCATCGTAATAAAAACACATCATACAAATAAAATATTGAATGATAGATTGAAATTGAAGTTATGGTTTCGGAGATAAATGGCATATATACACGTCCACTCGAATATGCAAATACAAATATGGTTATAGACATATACACATACAACTTCCATTCAGCCATACAAACATTTTCTAAAAACATATGTTACGGTATCCCTTTTCTTATATTTATTTCCTCAAAGAGGAAGCTTTAGAGTAGTAAAAGTTTAAATTTTGTTAAAACTTTCTAAAATTATTATAAAAAGTGTTAGAAGATCATTTTATTTTGATGATTATATGACTTTATTAATAAGGATACCGTTGTATATAGACGCATACACTTGTACATCTAAGGTTCCACATCTGCATATATTTTCTAAAAATAGTAATTTTTTTATTTTTTAAAATATTTTTTCAAAACATTTTTTATTTTACCAGAAAACTTTCTTAGTGCGGAAGAAAAAAAAGAACAAATAAAGAGCTAAAGCATACTAACCCAGCATCACGAAACTGGCTTTATTTAGGCTGGCGTCGAATCAAATATTTTCGCTATGAATGCTCTTTTTTGTCCACCGAAAAAAAGCAAGTTTTGCGCGCAGCCCGGCACCGAAATATTGCACGCAGAGAGCGCGCGAATAGTGAAGCTCTCGGCCGCGAGACTACGTAGTCCCGGAAATTGGAGAAACTTTCAAGCGGTAAATTAGCTAGGGTAATAAAAATAAAACTCCCTCTCTACCCTGTCCTCCGCGGGGCGCGCGCATTTTTTTGCCTCGCTTTATTAGCCCTGGCTGCTCCTTTCCCTTCTCTTTTTTTGCTCTTTTCATTTTTTTTCGCTTTCTCTTATTCTCCTGCCCTTACTATAACGATATACTTCGCCGTTCTCCCCTTTGCATCTCTCTCGCGCCGTTTCTTTTTCGCCGGCGTTCTTAAATGATTGTTTTTATTGTGGGCGCGGACATATTTAGAGCCCCGCTTGAATTTAAATTCTACACGCCTGATCACCTTGCTCGAGGCTGTTTCTTTTTTTACTGTCGAGCAGCGGAAAGAAAAACTGCATGGACGAAACCCAGCTGCTCTCCTGTTTTAATTTCACCCAATTTACTAAGAAAAATTATCGCATGCAGTAAACAATGAAAATCACATGAAACAAAAATATTATATTTTTCTCTAACACAAAACTAATTAAACGATTAGACTACCGCCATAAATATATTTCCGCCGACTTCTCGCTTCAGTTTTATTTTCTCTTGCTCGCGCCGTTCGTCTCTTCTGTCAAGTCTCGTTCTCCACGCGCTCTTTTCGCAGCCGGAGGTCAGCGAGTTGCATAAGCCCGTTGCCTGCCGGCGCGAAAATTATAAAAATGAAATTTTCTCGCGCGCTAAAAGCAAGACGCTGTGGCACCTGGCGCGCGCGCCTCCCTGTGAATTTACCGACTACGCCTTAATAGGCGAGAGCGCTGAGTTTTTCGCTGTGTTCCGTTGCGTTTTTATTATTTTTTTTTTTTTTTTTCCAAGTGAGAAATGCCCGAGCTTCTGCGAGTCGCATGCCGGAATTACTCTGGCAGAAGGGAATTTTATTTTAGACGAGAGAAAGATGATTTGCTCGTCGGAGAATTAAGCTCGAGTAACGCTCGTAGATTTGTTTGCGTTTGAAATAATCTCGTTATGTAGAATTTTCATAGGACAAAGTTTTTAGAGAAAAACATGTTTTTATTAAAAATGTGCACAGTATTGCAAGCCTTAATGAATCTAAGTAATGAATCGATAAACACAAAATTAACGGGATTCAGTATAAAAAAATCAAAAGACGAACAGGGCAACGACAATCGCTTAATCCGTTCAACCCTCAATTAACCAGCCGTTAATCTCGATTACCAGCCGTAAAAACAGCCACGGTAATTTACATGGCCATAGACAACCACGCGCTCAGCTCGGTCAATTAAAAGAATTGTTCCCGACTCTAAAAAGAGCCAAGCTAGCGAAGTATAAACGGCTGAAAGAGAGAGAGAGAGAGAGAGAGAGAGAGAGAGAGAGAGAGAGAGAGAGAGAGAGAGAGAGAGAGAGAGAGAGA